>SJYX01014563.1:11055-36665 GCA_006410675.1 Oreotragus oreotragus
GTTAGAAGCAAATCAAAATTAATGAGATTACCTCCTTTGAAATGTTACATATAATTAACCTCGAATTAAGGACAATATGCATTTGAATTTGCCAATCAGTAACACCTCGAGATCGCTGAAATGCACGGCAGCAAATAGACATTGATTCTAATCTGCCAGTTGAGCGTCTCAAGGAAAATCGCTTTGAGGACCCACCAGTGAAGTCCTCACTGGGGTCAGGACAGGGGTTCGCAGGTCAGCATGCACCCTCCCTGCTGTGTGGTCCCAGCCCTTTCTGCTGGTGGTGATGGGGGCAGGGCGGGGTGGGGAGACCGCTGTCTTCAGGAGATGGTTCCGTCAAAGAAGAGGCATACCCAAGAAGAGACTCCCCACAGTGACCAGTGCCCAGCGTCCCCTTCAAGGGCACCCAGCTCTGACCACGAGAAATGCTGTCTGGCTTCTCTTCCATCACCTTCTGCCTTCTTGGAAGGTCCCCCACCCCCTCCTGGGTGCAGAGGGTGGAGACTTTCTGGGCTTCTGGCAAGGACATCGGCAGACCCCCTCCAGAGGGCTGTCTCTTATACACATCTAGATGTGTATAAGAGACAGGGCGGGGAGGGGAGGGGAGGGGAGGGGGCGAATGTATGCATGTTTATGGCTGATTCGTGTTGTTGTATGACAGAGACCAACCCAACCTTGTAAAACAATTTTTCTCCAATTAAAAAATAAATTTATGTATAAGACAGGAGAAAGTAACTCTTAACTCAGCAGAACCATCTCTCGTGGAGGAGGGTGCAGTGAAATTGGTGTCATTCGTGGCTGGTAGCTTTGTAAATTGGTGCCATTTGCTCAGAAAATGGTCTGGCAGCAAGTAACAAAAGCTGTAAAAATGTTCACACCCTGTGGAAATAATCTAAAATGTGGAAACTTTTTTTTATTTTTCTAAGGAAAAAAGGATGTTCACAGAGCATTATGAATGCAGCAAGGGCAGCCTCTGTGCAGACAGGGGTCCAAATTTAGCTGTTTATAGAATGGCGGGCTTAGAATTTCCTGGGGAAAAAATCCTCACCTAACTATGTGCTTTGTTTATGAGTTATTTGACGATTGGAAATGCTTATCATCTTTTTATTTTAAATTTCTCACGCTTGCGTGCTAAGTCGTGTCCGACTCTGTGACCCCATGCACTGCAGCCCGCCAGGCTCCTCTGTCCACGGGATTCTCTAGGCAAGAATACTGGAGTGGGCTGCAGTATTCCTTCTCCAGGGGCTCTTCACGACCCGGGGATCCAACCCACATCCCTTATGCCTCCTGGGTTGGTAGGCGGGCTCTTTACCACTAGCGCCACCTGGGGGTAGTAAATACATTGGCCGCGGCTGTGCACTCCCTGCTCACAAACAACCACGCTAAGGATGCTGACCAGCTCTGGACACACTGGTCCCCACAAGCTCCAGCGCAGCCAAAGGACCTTGCTTGCTTCAGAAGCCGGCTCAGGCTCCTGGTTGCATCAGGCACCTGGGGTCTGTGTCCCCTGAGTGAGCCGTTGGCCGGGCCCTCCTCCACCGCCTCCCAACCACGCGGCTGACCTGTCCTCATCTGTCCGTCCCCAAAGGGCCTCTCGCTTTACTGTTGCTTCGACAGTGCCGCCTGCACCCAAGGCGTTCCTGGGTAACGCTCTGCCTTTGCTGGTTCCCGTTCACGGCGATGCCCGACCTGTAGGCGCTCTGTGCTTCCACTGTGGTTGAATCAATGCATGAAAGGTGGATGCTGATCCCCTCCGCGTCTGCCGTGACGGTCCCATTCACTCATCTGCTCCCCAAATGTGATTTACGGGACATCAACGTCCACAGGCACCGAGCTGGTGATGCGCCCCGAGAACGGATCCGCTCATCACGGGGTGCTTCCGTGCAGCGCGCTGCTCTTTGGGGAGAAGTTCCCGTCCCGCCACCAGCATCCTTCCTGGTTCATCCTGGCTGACAAAGAGCCTGGAACGATACTGCCGGGAGAGCAGGGTTTCGCCCGGTGCCCTCCGCTTTAATGGAGTCGGTCTTCCACTGCGTGCTTTAATACGGTTAGAAGCAAATCAAAATTAATGAGATTACCTCCTTTGAAATGTTACATATAATTAACCTCGAATTAAGGACAATATGCATTTGAATTTGCCAATCAGTAACACCTCGAGATCGCTGAAATGCACGGCAGCAAATAGACATTGATTCTAATCTGCCAGTTGAGCGTCTCAAGGAAAATCGCTTTGAGGACCCACCAGTGAAGTCCTCACTGGGGTCAGGACAGGGGTTCGCAGGTCAGCATGCACCCTCCCTGCTGTGTGGTCCCAGCCCTTTCTGCTGGTGGTGATGGGGGCAGGGCGGGGTGGGGAGACCGCTGTCTTCAGGAGATGGTTCCGTCAAAGAAGAGGCATACCCAAGAAGAGACTCCCCACAGTGACCAGTGCCCAGCGTCCCCTTCAAGGGCACCCAGCTCTGACCACGAGAACTGCTGTCTGGCTTCTCTTCCATCACCTTCTGCCTTCTTGGAAGGTCCCCCACCCCCTCCTAGGTGCAGAGGGTGGAGACTTTCTGGGCTTCTGGCAAGGACATCGGCAGACCCCCTCCAGAGGGTTCCCTGCTGCCCCTTCAACCTGGACAAAACAGTTCATGGTGAGCCCTGGCGGTCTGTAAAACCCCAAGGATTGAGGCTTCTCAAGTATAAGGCTGCAGAGCAACTTCCAAAAATCACATTAACTGATTGTAATGTTTTCCAGTCCTTTGTGTTAATGCATCGCACTTTTTATCCACTCATTACTCATGAATATCCGGCTTGTTCCCACTTTTGTGTTCTTATGAATAACACTGCTTTGAACATCTGTGTCCAGGAATTTATACAGATGTTAGTTCTCGCTTCTCTTGAGCAGACCGGCTCCTCCGCTTCGTTGGTGTTGGTCCTCAGGGCAGCTGCTGTAGTTCTTGCTGGATCCTTCCAGCCAGTGTCAAAGGTCAACCATGAATAGTGCAAACTCTGGAGGTCCCGAGGGGGCTGCTGTTCTTCTTCCCCACCATGTGTCTGGAGGGAGCCCAGGGCAGTGTCGCCTCTGTGTCCCCAGCCCTTCGCTGCTCTGATCCCCACTTCTGGAGACCGTTTCTGTCTTCATGCTTGCTCAGCTGCACAGCTGTGGGGGCCCGGTACCATTCATCTTGGCAACGCATCCTTGTCATGGAGCCTTGATGGAGGCGTTTGAACAGTCCCCCCCAAATTCAGGTCTATATGAAGCCTCAGAAAGTGATCTTACTTGGAAATAAAGTCTTTGCAGATGATGTAATTACATGAAGGACTGAGATGTGATTGTACTGGACTATGGTCGCCCTCGATCCACCAAGAGTGGCCTCTGGGACACAGAGGATACGAACAGGACGCAGATGTTGAGGGAGGCAGCCCCAATCCAAGGGCTGCTGCAGCCCCCAGCAGCTGGAAGAGGCACAAAAGAACCTCCCTTTGAGCCTCTGAAGGAGTCTGGCCTGCTGACACCTTGATCTCAGACTCCTGGGCTTCAGGACTGCGAGAGCAACTGTTGTCTTGAGCTGGCTGGTTCATGGCGACCTCCGTGGGCTCAGAGAGGGGCATGTGCTGTGTCATTGATTTGACTCCACAAGCTGCCCACAAGGGCACATCCTTGCTTCCTCCTGGAATTGTGCATGGATGGCTGACTGCCCCTCCCCAGGAAGTGCCCCCCACCTCCCCCTGCAGGGGCTTCCTTGCCTCTCCTTCCAGATGCTCACCTCTGTTTTAGCTCTTACTTATTTTTCCAGTGTGCCCATCCCATTTGTGTGGGCTCCTAGAGGGCCTCATCTATGCAATATTTCATCCCCAAACATAGCTCCATCTCTTGCATGCAAACACCCATCACTGGATGGTTGGACGGGTCCATGTGGCTTGTTTGGGAGAAGCAGATGGCTAGGTCCATTCGGAACATGCCATGTGTCCATCAGACTATGTACATATCCAGACTTCGCTGATTTGGACAAGCCAGTTCAATTCATATTGGCAGATGTTTACCCACCCCTGATTCTGCCAGGCACAGTGCCAGGGGCTAGGGATTCAGGCACAATTCTTGTTCTCGAGCATAGGGGGGAAACACACAGCAGTAAGGCATGCAGAGATTTAACTTTCTAATTTCAGAATTAGTGTGTATTCATTGTTGCTGTTCAGTCCCTAAGTTATGTCTGATTCTTTGTGACCCCGTGGACTGCAGCATGCTAGGCTTCTCAAACTCACGTCCATTGAATCAGTGATGCCATCCAACCATCTCATCCTCTGCCAGCCCCTTCTCTTTCTGCCCTCAATCTTTCCCAGCTTTAGGGTCTTTTCCAATCAGTTAGCTCTTCTCATCACAAGGCTAAAGTATTGGAGCTTCAGCTTTAGCATCCGTCTTTTTAATGAAAATTCAGGGTTGATTTCCTTTAAGGTTGACTGGTTGGATCTCCTCGCAGTCTAAAGGACTCTCAAGAGCCTTATCCAACACCACAATTCAACAGCATGGTTTTGTCGGCTCTCAGCCTTCCTTATGGTCCAGCTCTCACATCTGTACTGGCTACTGGAAAAATCATAGCTTGACTATATGGACCTTTATTGACAAGGCAATGTGCTCATTGAGGAGTGCTTTGGAATTCCAGATAAACAGGAAGGAGATGTTACTCTCAAGCCCCCAGCAGGAAACAGTCATCTGGGAACACAGATCCAGATGTGTTCACACGAGGTCCTGATCACACACTGCATTTTGCAACGTGTCTTCTATTCACTTCACATCCTTCAGTGACAATTAAACTAGGCCCACGTCATTTGTTGCAAGACTGAGTCAGAATGTTCATCTGTCTGCTCTCATTGTAATTCATTCAATCAGTCTCCCATGTAGGACATTTAAGCTTCTCCAGTTTTAAAAAATACCATCATTATTTTGAAATGTAAATTGGTTTTAAATTGCAAAATTACCACCTGTCATGGAAAAAATACTAATGGTGCATAAGGGCATGTCAAAAAAATCACCTTTCCCCTCACCTCTGGTCTTGAGAAGTAACAACTGTTAATGGTATCTTTATTGGAAGTTTCCAGGCCCTCACAAGCATGGATGTGTGTATATATATGTATATATATGCACACAAATATATAGAGCTAGATGGATAGGTAGGTATACATACCTATGTGTATATTACTTAATCTGTCCGATTCAAGAAGTTCAAGATCTATAGTACACTTATATGTCTGTGTAAATTACTTTGCTGACAAAGGTCTGTCTAGTCAAAGCTGTGGTTTTTCTAGTAGTCATGTACAAATGTGAGAGCTGGAACAGAAAGAAGGCTGAGAGCCAACGAAATGATGATTTTGAACTGTGGTGCTGGAAAAGACTGTTGAGAGTTCCTTGGATAGCAAGGAGATCAAACCAGTCAACCCTAAGGGAAATCAACCCTGAATTTTCACTGGAAGGACTGATGCTAAAGTTGAAGTTCCAAAATTTTGGCTGCCGGGTGAGAAGAACTGGTTCATTGGAAAAGAGCTTGATGCTGGGAAAGACTGAAGGCAGGAGGAGAAAGGGATAACAGAGGATGAGATGGTTGAATGGCATCACCAACTCAGGGGACATGAGTTTGAGCAAGCCCCAGGTATTGGTGATGGACGGGGAGGCCTGGTGTGCTGCAGTCCATGTGGTCACAAAGAATTGGACAGGACTGAGTGACTGAACTGAACTATATGTCTATGTACCTAAATATCCATCTTATCTACCTATTATCTATATGTGTGTGTTAGTAGCTCAGTTGTGTCCAACTCTTTGTAACCCCATGGACCGTAACCCACCAGGCTCTCCTCTGTCCATGGAATTCTCTAGGCAAGAATACTGGAGTGAGTTGCCACTCCCTTCTCCAGGGGATCTTCCCGACTTAGGGATCGAACCGGAGTCTCCTGCGTTGCAGGCGGATTCTCTGCCTTTTGAACCACCTGGGAAGCTATAGTCCATCTATATCTGTCTGTCCATCTCTCCATTCATCTATCAATCCTGTTATTGCTGTCATTCAGTCGTGAAGTCATGTCCAACTCTTTGCAACCCTGTGGACTGCAGCACGCCAGGCTTCCCTGCCCTCCACTATCTCCTAGAGTTTACTCAAACCCAAGTCCATTGAGTCGGTGATGCTGTCCAACCATCTCATCCTCTGCTGTTCCCTTCTCTTCCTGCTCTCATTCTTTCCCAGCACCAGGGTCTTTCCCAATGAGTTGGCTCTTTGCATCAGGTGGCCAATGTTTTGGAGCTTCAGCTTCAGTAACAGTTCTTCCCATAAATATTGAGGGTTGATTTCCTTTAAGACTGACTGGTTTGATTTCCATATAGTCAAAGCTATGGTTTTCTCCAGTAGTCATGGATGGCTACGAGAGCTGGACCATAAAGAAGGCTGAGTGCCGAAGAATTGATGCTTTCGAACTGTGATGCTGGAGAAGACTCTTGAGAGTCCCTTGGACTGCATGGAGATCATCCATCCCATTGTGTACCTGTTAGCTATGGTGTGCCTCTGTGTCTCTCCATCCATCTTTGTACAGAAAAGGAGTCATTTTGCATNGAGTGCCGAAGAATTGATGCTTTCGAACTGTGATGCTGGAGAAGACTCTTGAGAGTCCCTTGGACTGCATGGAGATCATCCATCCCATTGTGTACCTGTTAGCTATGGTGTGCCTCTGTGTCTCTCCATCCATCTTTGTACAGAAAAGGAGTCATTTTGCATATAAAATTCACCTTGCTCATTTCACTTCCTGTGACTTATGCATTTTCCCACACCAGCACAGAAAAATCTCCGTCATTATGTTTTAAGTTCTGTGTTACAGAAATTTCCAAGCATATAGAAAAGTAAGAAGTGTGTTATAAAGAACCTCCATGCACACATCACCCAGCTTCTATAATTACCGCGGCCCATCTCACCCACTCTCCACCTTGACAGGGTTGTCGGGAAACAAATTCCAGACGTCATCTCCTTTCTTTCATAAATACTTGAGTATCTGTCTTGAAAAGATCCAGTGCGATATTGTATCTGAATCACTTGACAATGATTCCTTAAGGTGATAAAATAACCATTATTCAAATGTCCCTGTTTGCATCATTGTTTTTATTCTCCTATTTCTTTGACTCATGAAGCCAAATGAGTACAGACATTGCATTTGTCAGGATGCCTGTTTATTCCTTTTAATCTAGATGTTTGCTTTCCCTCTTTCCCCCTCCCCTTTATCTATTGCTTGTCTTAGAAATTTTCATATATCCTGAATTTTGCTGAATTCTTTTCCTATGGTGTGTTTACCATGTTCTCTGGATGTATTGTGCTTTCTCCGAAATATTTGAGAAAAGGTATAGATTGATGCTCCTTTAGCTTCAAAAACTTCCGTGTGTATTTCCTAAAAACAATAGCGTTTTCTTTCATATTTACAGTTGCAAGTGTCAGAATGTCAGCAGTGGAAAATCATGTCTATCTTCTCTGCCAATGTTATGCAGATTTTGCTAAATGTCTCACTGAGGTCTGTACAGCAAAACGAAGCCCCTGTCTCTAGGCTGCATTCTGTGGGTCCTCTCACCTGGAGCCCTGCCTCTGTGTACCTTAGTCTTTCATGAGTTGGGATGCTTGGGTTATGATTTTTATGGAGTGCTCCTCATCTTTGTATTTGTCTAATGTTTCCTAAAGGTCCAACTCTGTTTATGCAATTTGGACAGAAACACTCAAAGATGGAATCACAGAATCAGGAGGCTCATGGGGTGGGCTTGTGCCATGGAAAGTGCATTTTGACCCTGGCTGGCGGTGGGGTCAGCCAGCTTTCTTCACTGGAAAGCTACAATTGTCCCCACTGCAGTTCACACGTGTCTTATGGAGAGATGTTTCAAGCTTATTTAAATATCCTGTTGTTTTTCAGAGTTCACCCTTTAGCTTTATCATCCATCTGTTAACGGCTGTTGCTTGAATTGATTATTCTTAAATGGTTACCAAATGAGGATTTTCTATTTATGTATCTCTGCCTATGTGCCCCCTTCACGGATCACTGCCTTGTCCTGAAAAGGGGGCTTGCATAACTCAGGGAAGCTGTGAGCCATGCTGTGCAGGACATGGCTTGGTGACCGAACAGTGGCGGCTATCCACGTACCATCTAACCGCCAAGACTGATGAGAAGGTCACTGGGCAGCATCTCTCCCTGAGGCTGAGCGCTGGCTGGGGACACCGCTACGTTCTTCGTTTCCTTTGCTTTTGACTTGGAGGGATCACTTTTCAGTTTTGGCTGGTTTTACAGGCGTGGACATCTTCTGTCTCGTGGACGTCTTCTGGAGAATCTCATGCCAGAGGAGCCTGGAGGGCTACAGTCCATGGGGTCGCAGAGTCAGACACGACTGAGCGCCTTTCCCTCACTCAGGCAGTCCACAGTGGCGGTACTTTATCGTCTCCAATTTTAGTTTCTGTCATCAACAACAACGCAACGATGCCTGGGGTAGGCAACGATGCGTGTAGGTGTTTAACAAAACTGTAGTCTTGTGAAGATAAGAAAGGCTTCCTGAAGGAAGTGCCATTTGAATCAAGTATTTTCGGATTGGGTTGAAATGAGCTTAGTGAATAGGTGAAGAAGAGCATCCTCGGGGACAGGGAAGAGAAGGAAGCTATTAGGGCCAGCGTGGTTGGCATCTGCAGCCAGAGAGGGCAGAAGGTGCGAGTCAGGACCTCGGCTGGAAGGCAGGTGGTGAGATGACTGGTTATCCAAAAGGAAATGTGGGTTTTGAAGGGTTGAGAAAAGTGCTGCTGTATGAGACTGCTTGGGCTGCGTAACAAGGTTCGCAGAACGGGTGTCTCAAACTACAGGCCTTTACTCCCTCAGAGTTCCGGAGGCTGGACAGCGGGCTCTGGGTGCCAGCAGGGCTGGCTCCTCCCTGACATGAAGATGTCCATCTTCTCCCACGTCCTCACAAGGTCATCCCTCTGCTCGCCTCTTCTCGTAAGAACTCGTCATACTGGATCAGAGCCCACCTTGTGTGCTGTCACTCAATCGTGTCCGACTGTTTGCAACCCAGTGGCCTGCGGCCCGCCAGGCCCCTCTGTCCATGCAATGCTCCAGGCAAGAGCACTGGAGTGGGTTTCCATTCCCTTGCCCAAAGGATCTTCCCCATCCAGGGATTGAACCCAGGTTTCTTGCATTGCAGTTGGATTCCTTACTGGCTGAGCCACCAGGGAAGTCACTTTTTAGAAACAAGAAGCTTCTAGAAACCATACTGGGAACCAACAATTCTCCAGTAGAGCAGGGTGGTGGAGAGGCCTTACTAGGTTTGGACCATCTGTCATAGCCCATTGCACTGAAATGTCTGCTTTAAAAAATCTGAATCGTTTTTTTCCTCCGGAATTAAGGGAGTACCTACAATCACGTTCCATTATGTGCCTTATGGTGAGCTTTGTCAAACACACGCTCAGGGAATTGTTGGTCCACCTCTGAAATTAGCTTAAATGTTGAGTTAGTAGAGCCCCCAGATTGTCATTTGCATCTCTCCAGCGATTCAATTTATGCCAGGTGCTACTCATCCCATCTTCAGGATGACCCTGGAGACAGCCACTGTCTGAAGAAAGTGCCTGCAGGCAGAGTGAGGGCAGAGACCAGCAGGTGTGCACGACCGACTGCTCCTGCCAAAGGTACGTTGCGTTTCAGCAATGGTTTATTATGATTTAGGAGGCAGACAATTGCATAGCATATGGTCAATAGAAGCTATTTGCTGCTTTCATAAGCCATTTTTCATATCATTAATTTTTTGTATATGTTTCATTAGTTTCAGGGTAATCCATATTCCCCTTTCCTATGAAACTCATCACTGCAGACTGAGACCCCTTCTGCACATAGCTGGGGAGGCCGATGCCATCGGCTGCTCTCGGTGTGACTAGTCGTCCAGGAATTCCAGAGACGTGACCCTCTCCACACCAGCATAGAGCCAGAGCAACTCATCCCCATGTCCCCTCCCTCCCTGCCTTTGCTCAGCGCACACTCCCACATTCCAGCTGGGTGGCAGGGTCTGCAGGAGGCGCTGGGCACACAGAGACAAGTGGGACGCAGTCCCCACCCCGTGAGCTCACAGCCATGGAGGAGACAGACAGATCAATTGCAATCCCCTAAGTGCTCTAGCAGAGGGTGGTCCAGAGTGTTTTGGGAACCCAGTGGAGGGGGCCGCTGAGGGAATTGGTTTAATCGCATCTTTCTTTTCTTTGAGGGGAGATGGGTCATCGATCTCAGCAGGAAGCAGAGACAGGAGAGCTCAACCCAGCAGAGGTCTTGGCACTCAGAAGAGTCTGATACGAGGAATTAGCCTGGAAGGGAAAGTAATGCAAGGTCAAGTGTGATGGGTGCTGACGTGGAGGGCGGAGAGGAGCTGACAAAGGAAATAGGACAGGGTTGGAGAGCGGGGGGGGGGGGGGGGAGTGCGGCTGGGGTGTGATGAGTGACTGGGCTGGGGGCCAAGCATCCTCTGCCCCCGACTGCCCCTCCCCTGCTCGTCTCTCTGTCCCTCACTCTGTTACGACACTGTCTGCCGGGGTGGGGGTAGGTCTGGCACTCCTTGGGTGGAGTTTCCACGCTGCACAGAGAGGCTCTCTGCACAGGTAGGACCAGTCCTTCCCTGCACCTGGAGATGCAGGGAGCTCCCCAGGAGGCTAAGGATGGCATGGGGGCCCGCGCCGGCATGAAGTGCCATCAGCCTGCTCTCTGCCATGTCTCCATCAGCTGTCCTCCCAGCCTGGCTTCAGCCTCCTCGGCTCTGTGGCCTCCCTAAAGGCGTTGCTTGCTTCCCACTCGGAGGGGAGCTCCTTCAATCGATGTGTGCACAGCACCCCTGGGGGAACAGGTGGAGGTTCAGGCTGGGGGTACAGAAGTGAATGAGCAAAGCAAACTGACGTCATGCGGTTTGCGTCTGTGCAGACTTGGGTTGATAACAATAAGTTTACAAAAACAATAAATAAATTATAAACGATGTTTTATTGGACAACAAATGCCAGGGAGAACAATCACACCCATGGGGGTGAGGTTTGGGGTGAGGAGGATGGCAGTTTTAAAGAGGAGGCTCCCAGAAGACCCTGCCACGGAGCACAGGCTGGAAGGAGGGGACTAAGGGGAGAAACGCTGGGGCTATCTGGGGCAGGGAGGGCAACCACAGAGATGCTGAGCTGGGAGAGTGTCCAGCGGGTTTGAACAGATGAGGGACCCAGAAGGGAGGGAACAGGTCAGGATGGGGGTGCAGAGTGAGATCCCTTGAGAGAAGGAGGGGCCGAGGAGCTCTGAGCCCCGCTCCATCTCTGCCTGCACTTCAGAAGGATCAGCTTTGGCTCCAGGGCTGAGAATGGGCTGTGGGAGCAGCGAGAGAAAGTGGGGACCAGCTGGAAGCTTGGTGGCGACCAGGGGAGAGGCTCCAGGCTCTGCTTCTCCCCGAGTCCGTGGGTGGACTGCATATCCAGGGCTTTGGTCTGGATATGCAGGAGTGGTGGGATGCAGTTTCCTGACACAGGGAAGAGCGTGGGGGTCAGGGGACAGGGGCCAGAGACACAACGGTGTGTGCATGTGTGTGCCCATCACATGTCCCCAGGGACGTGGAGGAGGGAGCTGGAGGTTCCATTCTCAAGTTCAGGTGAGGGACATTCAGACATGGTCAGTACCCAGTGGCACTCACAGCTGTGGCTGGTAGACAGCAGGGGGAGCAGGTGTGGACGTGGAAGGGGCCAGGCCAGCAGGCGTGGGATGGTCTGGCATCTGGACGGGAGAAGGGGACAGAGAGGATCTGACAAGCGATGCCCGTTGGCCAGGATGCACACAGCCAGCAGGAATGCCCAGAGGCAGACCACAGGCTCGCTCCAAGTTCCTGACCGGAGCAAGGCCGTCTGGGGTGGATGTTGATCCGCATATCCAGGGAAGGAAACCAGGACAGACACTCACTAAGCAACTGGGAAAAATGAGTTTTCCAGGTTTGGACTGCGTATTGAGGGCAAAGACAACATGGAGGCTAGAACTTCCCAGAACTGCTGGATCTTCTAGGAAAAGGGGACTCTGAGGTGCAGGACAGCGTGTTTGGGAGATGAATGTCACTCTATCAGAATCGTGCCTGAGGCCAGCTCCGACTTCTGTCTGCGCCCACAGTTGTCACTTTCAGCTGGAGAGAGCCGTGACTCCCTTCTGTCTGCCATGAATTCTGAAGCCTGCAGGCGGGCGTGCTCGGCGACTGGGAGACAGACTGTTTGCAATTGTTGATTTGACACATGTGACTAAGTGTTCAATAAGTTATCTTTCAAATTACCCTGCCAAGTTCATCATGACAGGGGATAATGATACCACGGTTCTCGGAAGGAGGGGCGGATGTTTGCACGGGACAGCTGGCTGCAGCTGGCCTCTGGGGTGTGGCCGGTGGACAAGGAGACGGCTGGGAGAGAGCGTGCACCCGCCTCCTGCAGCTAAGCCTCGATGTGGACACCTGGAAACCATGGGTTCACGGTTGTCCACGGAGAGCGTGGCCACCAACCCCATGACGCAGGCTGCCCAGGTCTGGTGTCCTGGATGCTCTGATAAGCGTGGGTCAGGATACGAACAGCATGCATCCATGTCTGTTAACTTGACTGCAGAGAGAGGACCTCAACCTGGAGCCAAGCAGCTAAGTGCAAGTCTTCCAGCTTTTAAAACCCACGGCTTTGCACCCACCCCTATGCTGGGTGCTGGGGGAAGAAGGAAAAAGAAATGATCGTAACGAGCACGAAATTTGAAGTCCGAGAGCTGTGTTTTCATCCTGTTCTGTACCATCCTGAGCCACCCCTTGTCACTGACTTTGGCCATCTCTTCTGTGAAGTAGGGAACATATTACCATCTCCACCTCCCAGTGGGAAAGGGAGGGCCCTGTCGCAGCTCTTGCCTGGTCTGTGGGACTGAGGATTGGTGCTTTGCTCAGGGACAAAGCTCTCTCTGCTTTGTGGACCAGTTCCAAATCCTCTGAGATGACAGAAGAGCTTCTTAAATCTTCTGATATAATGATCTGAAAACTGTGATTTTTTGAAGTAATTTTTTTGGGTCACGTGGCATGTGGGATCTTAGTTCCCCAACCAGGGGTGGAACCCACGTCCCCTGCAGTGGGAGCACAGAGTTTTCACCACTGGACTACCAGGGAAGTCCCCAAAACTGTGATTTTTTTTTTTTTTTTGGTGGTTTACAAAACTGAGTCTAATCATTTAGCAAACATGGATGGACATGATTTTGTGACCATTTATTGAAAGGTTACCTATATTTCTCTTTGATATCTGTAAAGTATTATTTCAATCATGTCAACTGATATTTTTTTCCCTCTTTTTATGATGCAAAGCAGATTTACCTGCATGCATGATAATGAGGATTAGGATCCTAGATGAAAAGGAGAGCTACCTTCTGTCAAATGGAGACTTAATGCTGGAAAAGGGTGTGACAAGTAGGACTGTCAGTGGATAAGCTGCGGGGCCATCTTTCCAGCTGGCAAAGTCTCTGGGACCCGATGGACCGCCCTGTGTGCCCCCCTGCCAACGCCCATGCATGACGCAGCCAGCAGAGACACACGAGGTCTTTGGGTTGGGCAGCTCCGGAGAGACATTTGTGAGGCTCCGGGGACCTTGTCATTGGCTGGGCAGTGGTTGGTGGGAGGCCGGGCAGGTTTCCTGTCGGTGCAGAAGGAGGTGACTTTCTCCGGGCAGGGCTTCCACCAGGAGACAAGCAGTAGGGAGGCTGGGGAGACAGGGCATGACCCAGGCGAGCAGAGGTAAGCGTGGAGGTGGACTCCGGGTTGATGCTGAGTGAGCTGATGTCAATTTCCCGCAGGTGTTGTCATGAGGTCTGCAGTGGATGTGTGGCTGGTGAGTACATTTAGCAATGTTTTGAAGGCTCTGTGTAGGCACCAGAAATTCCAGCAGAAAGCACATGACTGGCCATCTCCACACGCTTGTCCTTAAGAAGCCTTCAGGCCCGTGGTGAATCCAGCAAGCCTGGCACCCCACTGCAGCCGCTGTGCTGGGCGCTTTAGAGAGAGCAGTGACCGCAGCATGTACTGATTTGGGATTGAGAGGAGGGGAGTCCAGAGACGCTGAGAAGTTGAGTCAGGGTGTTCGAGGCTGGACTGTGTCCTGCAGGAGGGATGAAGTATAACAGAGGAGGCGGGTTTCTGTCCTGGACGAGGGCAGGCAGTCGGCCCTCAGAGATGGGGGTGGAGGAGGGGAGCGGGTTAGTGGGAATATCGGGAACTTTTCTTGGACGTGTGGTGCTTGAAGGGCTGTTGGGACATTCAAGTAAATCTGTCCAGGGGTTGGTGGGATGGGCCTTAAGCCTGGAGGAGATTTCAAGGATGAAGATAAAGATCTGGGCACCACCCTCAACAAAGAGAGTTCAAATCATGAGCGAGGTGTGATTTTTCAGGAGTGATGCTGCTGAGTGAGCCAAGCTCTGGGCTACAGGCACTGCTGTGGGAAACACACACGTTTACACAAGAGAAGAGGCTCTTCTTACTAAGAGCAGCATTTTTTCGTTAGGCACATGGCCTCCCAAATAGACACCCCATTTATCAAACTCTCTTGCAACTATGTGCTCCCATAAGATCAACTTTGGAAAATAGGGGGAAAATGGGAAAATATTATGCCTAGCTTTGAAAAAGTACTTTCCATCTCTCATGTTCTCAGTCCGGCTGGTTGGAATGCAGCTCTAAACTTTTTAGAGCTTGAGTGAGAAGCCACAAGTGGAGAGATACACAAAAGGATGATCTCATTATCAGACATTTATATTTGGGTCTTTCAGGTATAACAGTCAATCTATATCCTAAGAAATACGAGAACGTAAAAGACAGCTTTGTCACAAAATTTGAGTGTGCTTATAATGATATAAATGACAGAACGCCACTCAAATTTGCCTAATTATATTTTTTAATAGAAAGGAAACAGTAGCTCTCACAACTCAAGTGTCTCGGGGTAGAATTTCGTTCTGCCTTGGGTGTGTCACATCCTCAATGCAAGTCATCAACTCCCAGGGGTACATGTAGACACTCCATCTTCAAGAAGTGAAGCTTACTTTTTCTCCCCAACTCCCTTGAGGATGAGCTTGGGGTTTGCTTTCAAAGGACAGAGTGTGGAAGAGAAACCACAGCCCCACAGCAGAGACAGTGGGATGCACCACTTAGCCATGCGGGAAAGGTGTACGTCACCTGTGATGTCAGGTGGGCACCGGGCACCTCCAGGACCAGGTGATGGGAAGGGCACTCTCCTCTGGGCTTTCCAAAAAGCCCCTAACCCCAGTCTCCTCATGAGAACATCATCAGACAAGTCTATCCTAAGTGGGACACATTCTATGGGATGCCTGGGTAGTACTCCTTAAGAATGTCAAGGCAATGAAAAAGCAGAAGAAACAGGCTGTATGGACCAGAGGGGGCTGGAGAGCTGCGACTCAGTGCAGTACGGCCCCCTGGACTGGATCCCAGGACAGCAAGCACGTAAGTGGAGGAGCAGGTGACGTCCAATAGCCAGTATTGTTATCAGCGGTGAAAGCCGTATCATTAGGCACTCACCAGGGCAACTGGGGCAGGGGTGCACAGGATCCTTTATTACATCTGCACAGCTTTTCTGTAAACCTAAATTTATTCCCAAACAAAGTGTATTAAATATGCCATTGGTAATTTATTTCTTCTCATCTCAGCTCATTTCCAGGCAAGCCTTCCCCCAAAGGGTACCTCCATACCTCCACCCTCCCCCGAGGCTGCAATTATTCTTCTGTCAATCTGAGGACCCAGGGGACCCCTTTCTCCACAGCTCCAGCTGGCGCCCCAGCCTTGCTTTTGACTGACTGCTGGGCTAGGCATCCATGCTGAGCTAGTCACGAGGGCTGGGGCTGGATGTCTGCTGGGTGGCCAGCAGGCGGTCACTCTGCCACATGGGCACCTTGGCACCAGGCAGGGAGGGCAGCCCATGACCTGTAAGAGCTCAGAACTGAGGGAGTCCCCCGGGGATAGCGGAGTGGTGTGACAGGAGGAAGACGCATGCAGGATGGGCCCCAGCTGCCCACTCTGCCGGGAGGTTGGCTGGTTGACAGTGATTCCAAGAAGACAAGGGTCAAGCCACGTCCTTCAGAGGAGCAGGGCCCTGTGCGGTGGGGCAGCGGCTGCACGGTGCTGGGCTCAGGGCTGGTTGTGGGGGCAGACAGCCAGGAGAACCTATGATGCTCTCAGAACATGCAGCCAGTGGGTAAGATGAACGTAGCCCTGAAAGCAAGGCCTTACCTGTGGTTGCCACGTGCTGTGTGCTGGTCTGAGCACCCTCATCCGCGACCCTAGTGATTCTCACGACAAACCTGTAAGTATAAGCAACACCACCCTCCTCTTTCTCGGGAAGAAGACGGAGGCCCGTAGGGGTTCATGGATTTGCCCAGGATGCTCAGATGGTCAGTAGCAGAGCCCCGAGCCCTGCCTGGCCCACCTGGTATCCATGTTCCCCCTTTAGCCACAGTGCTGTGCAGAGGGAAGTCACGAGGGAGCTTGTCCAAGATCTTGGGGCAAAGCGTCTGTAAAGGAGAAGGATGAATGCACGGTAAGAGGGATGGAGGTGCAAGAGAGAGAGGGGAGGGAGACACAGGAGAGGGGGGCAGGAGTGCAGAAAAAAGAGGGTGCTGGTGATGACTGGTTTGCAGTCATCAAAGTGAGCAGGGTGAGCAGGGTGGTCAGGGCTCTGGGAGGCTCTTGCTGGCTTTTCTGGATGCCTGGTCAGCAGGGTTGAAGGGCAGGCTGCCTGGCCCCCAGGGCTATTAGTTCTTGACCCCTGAGCCCGGTTTGGGTCCCAAAGGCCCACGAGCTTTGACTAATTGGGCTTTTGTCGGCAAAGTGATGTCTCTGCTTTTTAATACGCTATCGAGGTTTGTCATCGCTTTCCTTCCAAGGAGCGAGTGTCTTATAACTCTGTGGCTGCAGTCACTGTCTGCGGTGAGTTTAAAGCCCAAGAAAATAAAATCTGTCACCTTTTCTACTTTCTATCTGCCCCAAAGTGATGGGACCAGATGCCATGATAGTTTTTTGAATGTTGAGTGTTAAGTCAGCTATTTCACTCTCCTCTTTCACCCTCATCAAGAGGCTCTTTAGTTCCTCTTCGCTTTCTGCCATTAGAGTGATATCATCTGCATATCTGAGGTTGTTGATATTTCTTCCAGAAATCTTGATTCTTGCTTCATCCAGCCCAGCATTTTGCATAGAAGTTAAGTAAGCAGGGTGACGATATATAGCCTTGGAGTAGTCCTCACCCAGTTTTCAATCAGTACGTTGTTTCGTGGTGGCTGTTCAGTTCAGCCGCTCAGTCGTGTCCGACTCTCTGCGACCCCATGAACAGCAGCACAGCAGGCCTCCCTGTCCATCACCAACTCTCGGAGTTCACCCAAACTGATGTCCATCAAGTCGGTGATGCCATCCAGCCATCTCAGCCTCTGTTGTCCCCTTCTCCTCCTGCATCACAGCATCACAGTCTTTTCTAATGAGTCAACTCTTCGCATGAGGTGGCCAAAGTACTGGAGTTTCAGCTTTAGCATCATTCCTTCCAAAGAACACCCAGGACTGATCTCCTTTAGAAAGGACTGGTTGGATCTCCTTGCAGTCCAAGGGACTCTCAAGAGTCTTCTCCAACACCACAGTTCAAAAGCATCAATTCTTCTGTGCTTAGCTTTCTTCACAGTCCAACTGTCACATCCATATATGACCACTAGAAAAACCATAGCCTTGGTTAGATGGACCTTTGTTGGCAAAGTAATGTTTCTGCTTTTGAATATGCTATCTACGTTGGTCATAACTTTCCTTCCAAGGAGTAAGCGTCTTTTAATTTCATGGCTGCAGTCACCATCTGCAGTGATTTTGGAGCCCAAAAATATAAAGTCTGACACTGTTTCCACTGTTTCCCCATCTGATTCCCATGAAGTGATGGGACCAGATGCCATGATCTTAGTTTTCTAACTGTTGAGCTTTAAGCCAACTTTTTCACTCTCCTCTTTCACTTTCATCATGAGGCTTTTTAGTTCCTCTTCACTTTCTGCCATAAGAGTGGTGTCATCTGCAGAAATCGTGGCTGTAGTAGGCTGTATACTGTTCTCAGGAGTCACAGTGATCCGTCCCAGGCAGAGAGGCAGCTCAGCAGAACCCACAGGGCTTGAATTCTTCTGCACTCCTGATGCTCTAGGCTGTTCCTGTGTGAGGTCCCTCAGCTCTGGGCCCTCACCAGGTCCAGGAATGATGTATATATTCTATGAGCTTGTGCAGCTCCAGCCTGGGGCCTGTGTCCTAGGGCTCTGAGCAACTTAACCTTGCATGGGGTGTCTTTCCTCCCTGGAGACCCCTTGGTGCTCACTTGGGATCTGGGGCCCAGTGCTGCAGAATCTCATTTTCTGTTGCTTTGAGATGTCAGACTGTGGCAGGGACTGGCAAGCTTGGGCCAACAGAGATGACATTTTCCAGCTCCTGCATATTTTTAATGCAAATTCAAGGAGCCATCAATAAGGTCTATGGGGCTGACGCCTTCCATCAAAAGCACATAATAAAACAAGCAATGTGACGGAGACTGCATCAGGAAACCGGCTCACTCACCACAAAGTGCACTTGCCCCTGTGCCCAAACATAAGAGCTGCCTGCCAGACAGCGTCCTGCAAGTGGGCGAGGTGGCAAGCTCGGTAAGAGGGAGACGGTTCCAGAAAGCCTGGGTGCAAAGCCCAGTACATTTCGGGTCAGACCCTCCTGGCTCTGGCCCCTGTCTGCATCAGGACCTGGAAGACTTCCTGGAAGAGGCAGGCAAGACCTGCTGCCTGAACCCACCATGTAAGATGTCACACTCAGCAAAGCCTCATAGCCACTGGCTCGTGCTGAGAGCTGGGGTGGGGGGTGCACAGGGACTCCCCCTTCCTGGACCAGCACCTCCAGTGTGCCCCCCTGTGCCCGGCCTCAACGTGCAGCATGCAGGGGACGGCTCCAGGTGGGTGCCTCGTGCCGCAGACCCCCACCTCTGGCACCACAAAGCCAAAGGGCCAGTGGCCAGCATCTCAGTAGCCCTGGCTCAGTCCCGTCTCCCCCTGTTGCTGCCACGTGCCACCCGCAGGATGGAGTCAGACATGAGGAGAAGTCCCTATTCTGGCTCCGGCTCGTTTCCCTTGTTGTTTTACGAGAAATAGTTGTTTCTATGGACTGCAGTACATTCTTCTCCCTCGCAAGGCCGACTCAAACTGCTCACCGACGTTCACACCAGCCTGTGCAGCTGCTGTGCCTCGGATGGCCCTACACCCCAATCACGGAAGTCGTTTGATGAAATCGTTAATGAGCTGTGAACGCATTCCTCTCGCTTGCTCTGCTCGGACATTCTCAAGTGCTTTGTTGCTGTTTAGCCGCTCAGTCGTGTTCGACTCTCTGTGACCCCCTGGACTGTAGCCCGCCAGGCTCCTCTGTCTATGGGATTCTCCAGGCAAGAATACTGGTGTGGGCGGCCATTCCCTTCTCCAGGGGATCTTCCCCATCAAGGGACTGAACTGTGTCTCCTGCATTGCAGGCGGGTTCTTTATGGTCTGAAACACCTGGTAAGCCCTCTAGTGCTCTGGGACCATGACAAGGTCTCGCACTGCCATCCATCCCCAAAGGACACTTCCGGGGGAGAAGGTGTGATGGGTTTGCTGACCCTCAGGAGGGTGGTGGGACAAGCCAGCCCTCCTTCAGCCAGGGGACGGTGAAGCACACGGCATTCTCATATGGGGTGATCCCGACGGGAGGCTGTGTTTTGGGGTTTCTCTCGTGAGCGTCTGGGAGGCGTTGTTCTTCTGGTGGGAGTTCCCGGTGATTTAGGAGCTGCCATTCTGCAGAGGCGGTGACCAGACGGGAAGTGACAGTTGGGACTGGCATCTCCTTGAAGCTCCTGGAAGCTTCCTCCAAGTGGTGATGGACGATACGGGGGTGGTACTGGATTTTAGCCACGCAACATGCTGTGTGTGTGTGTTTAACATTTTGTAAGTTTGAGAGTGGCCGGTCAAGCATAGCTTATTTTTCCCAAACACAGCAGCCATTTTTCTGAATACAAGCCTTTTAGGTAGTGCTTTTAATGAATGACGGACGATTTCCCCTGTAGTGAAGGACTGAAATGTCTGGCTTCAGTGTGCGCTGCATGGGGCTTCCATGTGTCTTTAAGTGGATCAGGCTAACTCGTTTCCCGGCTTCCCCATCTGTGTCCCCTGTGACAGTCTCCTGTCCTGACCCCATTCCTGGAAGCTGTCATCGTGAGCTGGCCATCCACCCACTCTCCCTCTGCTCGCCTGGACCTACTTTGATGTCGCTTGTGAATGTGAGTGTGTGAAATATTTTTATTCCCTGGCTCTCCTCTTCCTACTTGTCTTTTCTTTAATCCCCAGCAGGCGTTGTGGTGTGTGTCACCTCAGTTTATGTTTTTTGGCATTTGAATCGTTTCTCCTGTTTCCTGAAAGGATAAGCCATTTGGGGCCACTTTTCGTTTCTCCAGATCTGAGTTTGGAAATGAAACTTTGGACTGAAAGCTAAGTCTGAGGTTTGTCAGTGCCTCAGGCCACTGGGCTCTGAATCCATAAAGAGCCAGGAATCCGAGATATCACTTTTTCTCTGCATATTGCAGGTGCTTTTTACATATTGGGCAATTTTGACGACTGGTCATTGGGAAGGTGGTCGCTTTTAATGTGAGTGTGTGTGGTGTATACATGCATGTTTTGTATGTGTGTGTACATGTCTGTGCGTGTCTGTGTCAGTTCAGTTCAGTTCAGTCGCTCAGTAGTGTCCGACTCTTTGCGACCCCATGAATCGCAGCACGCCAGGCCTCCCTGTCCATCACCATCTCCCAGAGTTCACTCAGACTCATGACCATCGAGTCCATGATGCCATCCAGCCATCTCATCCTTGGTCGTCCCCTTCTCCTCCTGCCCCCAATCCTTCCCAGCATCAGAGTCTTTTCCAATGAGTCAACTCTTCGCATGAGGTGGCCAAAGTACTGGAGTTTCAGCTTTAGCATCAGTCCTTCCAAAGAAATCCCAGGGTTGATATCCTTCAGAATGGATTGGTTGGATCTCCTTGCAGTCCAAGGGACTCTCAAGAGTCTTCTCCAACACCACAGTTCAAAAGCATCGATTCTTCGGCGCTCAGCTTTCTTCACAGTCCAACTTTCACATCCATACATGACCACAGGAAAAACCATAGCCTTGACTAGGCGGACCTTAGTCGGCAAAGTAATGTCTCTGCTTTTGAATATACTATCCAGGTTGGTCATAACTTTTCTTCCAAGGAGTAAGCGTCTTTTAATTTCATGGCTGCAGTCACCATCTGCAGTGATTTTGGAGCCCCCAAAAATAAAGCCTGACACTGTTTCCACTGTTTCCCCATCTATCTCCCATGAAGTGATGGGACCGGATGCCATGATCTTCGTTTTCTGAATGTTGAGCTTTAAGCCAACTTTTTCGCTCTCCTCCTTCACTTTCATCAAGAGGCTTTTTAGCTCCTCCTCACTTTCTGCCATAAGGGTGGTGTCATCAGCATATCTGAGGTTATTGATATTTCTCCCGGCAATCTTGATTCCAGCTTGTGTTTCTTCCAGTCCAGCGTTTCTCATGATGTACTCTGCATATAAGTTAAATAAGCAGGGAGACAATATACAGCCTTGACGTACTCCTTTTCCTATTTGGAACCAGTCTGTTGTTCCATGTCCAGTTCTAACTGTTGCTTCCTGACCTGCATACAGATTTCTCAAGAGGCAGGTTAGGTGGTCTGGTATTCCCATCTCTTTCAGAATTTTCCACAGTTTATTGTGATCCACACAGTCAAAGGCTTTGGCATAGTCAATAAAGCAGAAATAGATGTTTTTCTGGAACTCTCTTGCTTTTTCCATGATCCAGCGGATGTTGGCAATTTGATCTCTGGTTCCTCTGCCTGTTCTAAAACCAGCTTGAACATCAGGGAGTTCACGGTTCACATATTGCTGAAGCCTGGCTTGGAGAATTTTGAGCATTACTTTACTAGCGTGTGAGATGAGTGCAATTGTGCGGTAGTTTGAGCATTCTTTGGCATTGCCTTTCTTTGGAATTGGAATGAAAACTGACCTTTTCCAGTCCTGTGGCCACTGCTGAGTTTTCCAAATTTGCTGGCATATTGAGTGCAGCACTTTCACAGCATCATCTTCCAGGATTTGAAACAGCTCAACTGGAATTCCATCACCTCCACTAGCTTTGTTCTTAGTGATGCTTTCTAAGGCCCACTTGACTTCACATTCCAAGATGTCTGGCTCTAGATTAGTGATCACATCCTCATGATTATCTGGGTCATGAAGATCTTTTTTGTACAGTTCTTCTGTGTATTCTTGCCACCTCTTCTTAATATCTTCTGCTTCTGTTAGGTCCATACCATTTCTATCCTTTATCGAGCCCATCTTTTATCGAGTGTGTCTGTGTACATGTGTGTATTTTCCCTGGGTGGTGTATTAAGATGACAGTGCTTCAAGTAGGAGAAGAAAGAAACAGTTAAGCAATCAGTGATGCTTCAAAGCAACAAAGAACACAGCCCCCCTTGGAAGACCTCTTTCCTGAGTCTACTGGGTGGCTCCTGCAGTGCAGGAGGCCTGGGTCATATCACTGGGAGGAGGAGACCCTCTGCAGGAGGAAACGGCACCCACTCCAGTATTCTTGCCTGGAGAACCCCATGGACGGAGGAGCCTGGTGGGCTACAGTTCACAAGGCTGCAGAGTTAACTGTGACAGCAACTAAACACAGTCAGAGCTCTTGTAAATACCTAAAGCCGCCTGTTCATTGAGACCGCCCGAAGAACGCTGCTCTTCTAGACAAGCGTTCTCTCGGAAAGTCTGTGGTGGCCAGGCGGGCTGTGTGCAGGGACGCGGGGCTTCTGGGAGAGAGGCCCGTGTTCCCGGCTTCCGGCTTCCGGCTTCCGGCTTCCGGTTACCGGAAGGCTCCTCGGGGCCTGGGGGTGGGGCAGCAGGGAAGGCCCACGTGCCCTCCTGGGGCCTCCAGACCGTCCGGGAGCCTCTACTTCCAGGCACGGGCCTGTCTCACAGCGTCCGCCGTGGGCTCCCCGAGGGCAGCTGCTGAGGCTGTGTCCGTCCTGCCCGGCCCCGCCCCACCTCCCAGTACAGGACAGGCTGGGAGGTGCCTGGGGAATGACTGGCAAAGCACAGCACCTGTGGCTCCAAGGGCGGCTGGGAATAGGGCTTGGGCTTCCCTGGTGGCTCCGATGGTGAAGCATCTGCCTACAATGCCGGAGACACAGGTTCGAGCCCTGGGTGGGAAAGATCCCCTGGAGAAGGAAATGGCTACCCACTCCAGTATCATTGTCTGGAAAATCCCAAGGATGGAGGAGCCTGGTGGGCTACAGTCCATGGGGTAGCAAAGACTCGCACATGAGTGAGTGACTTCATTTTAACTTTATCACCTGCAGGCTTTTCCTGAGCCCAGAACCTTCAGCGACTCCTTGCAGAGGAAAAGGTGGGACTGTGTAAATAAAAAGGCAGGTTCAGCACCTCTCTCCTCTCCTCCACGGGGGCCGAGGGAGGTTCGGAGCTTGGAGCTGGAAGAGCTGCTGGGGTGGCAGGCAGGCGGGCTCAGGGCTGGCGAGGATGACAGTCCCCTGGGAGCGCGGCTTGGACTAGAATCCTGGGACAAAGGCGAGGCGCTTCCTTGGGGTCCTGGCTCCCACTTCACAGACATGCGGGACTATAGCTGGTTCTTTCCTCTGTTGCACAGACCACTGGCCCCTGCTCCAGACAGCTAAAGCATGTGGGGGGCAGCCCCCACCCCCCAGTGCTGGCTTGAGGGCTGTGCCCCTGACAGGCTGCGGCTCTGCAGACCCTTTGTGGGACTGCAGCTGGGCATTGCCCACCCTGCGCTCCTCCTCGGCTCTACCTGACCTTCAGTGCTCAGGGTCCTCAGGCGCTTTGGCCTCCCAGTGTGCTAACATTGACCTTGATGTAGAACACCCCCGGTGGACGCAGTCAGTGGGTTCTGACTGCCCAGAAAGCAGGGTGCCTCGCCCTTCTGCAGCCAGGATGCGTCACCATTATGTGCGTTTGACTGAATCACTGTGGGTTTTTTTTATCATTATAATTTGGCCTGTTCTCATTGCCCTTTATTCGCATGATTCTTGGTGTGTGATTTTTCTGACAAAAAATCAGTTCTCAGTTTGCCATCACCAGCTGGCTGTCCTTTGCTTCTGTTCAATTCTGACAGTAAGTGTGCAGACCCCACAGATTAAGGGCTCAGGCCCACACACCAGCCCCCCCCTTCAGAGGCCAGCCACAGATGGGGTTTCCAGACTGCCGACTACAAACTGGGGCCCCCCCAACTCCTTTCTCAGGCTCCGTGATTAGCTAGAATGACAGAGAGAACTTAGAAAGCACTTCACTTTTACCAGTTAATGATATAGGGTCCAACTTGAGAACAGCTGAGTGGAGGAGCTGGAGCAGCCGTGAAGAGAGACCCCACGTCCAAGGTAAGAGAAATCCAGTAAGACGGCAGCCACTGAGAGAGGGCGTCAGGGGGCAGACACACTGAAACCACAACCACAGACAACCAGCCAGTCTGATCACACGGACCACAGCTTGTTTACCTCAATGAAACTAAGCCATGCCGTGTGGGGCCACCCAAGGCGGGCAGGTCATGGTGCAGAGGGCTGACAGAATACGGCCCACTGGAGAAGGGAATGGCAAACCACTTCAGTATGCTTACCTTAAAAACCCCATGAGCAGTATGAAAAAGGCAAAAAGATAGGACTTAGAAAGAGGAACTCCCCAGGTCAGTAGGTGCCTAATGTGCTACTGGAGATCAGTGGAAAAATAACTCCAGAAAGAATGAAGGGATGGAGCCAAAGCAAAAACAACACCCAGTTGTGGATGTGACTGGTGATAGAAGCAAGACTCAATGCTGTAAAGAGCAATATTGCATAGGAACCTGGAATGTTAGGTCCATGAATCAAGGCAAATTGGAAGTGGTCAAATGAGATGGCAAGGGGGAACGTCGACATTCTAGGAATCAGCGAACTAAGATGAACTGGAATGGGTGAATTTAACTCAGATGACCATTATATCTACTACTGGGCAGGAATCCCTTAGAAGAAATGGAGTAGTCATCACAGTCAACAAAAGAGTCCGAAATGCAGTACTTGGATGCAATCTCAAAAACGACAGAATGATCTCTGTTCGTTTCCAAGGCAAACCATTCAATATCATGGTAACCCACGTCTATGCCCCAACCAGTAAAACACTAAAGAAGCTGAAAGTGAATGGTTCTATAAAGACCTACAAGACCTTCTAGAACTAACACCCCCAAAATATGTCCCTTTCATTATATGGGACTGGAATGCAAAAGTAGGAAGTCAAGAAACACCTGGAGTAACAGGCAAATTTGGCCTTGGAGTACAGAATGGAGCAGGGCAAAGGTTATTAGAGTTTTGCCAAGAGAACGCACTGGTCATAGCAAACACCCTCTTCCAACAACACAAGAGAAGACTCTACACATGGGCATCACCAGATGGTCAACATCAAAATCAGATTGATTATATTCTTTGCAGCCAAAGATGGAGAAGCTCTATA
>SJYX01014563.1:46721-86900 GCA_006410675.1 Oreotragus oreotragus
GGGGTTGGGGGAGGGGAACTGGAAGGTGCTGGTCAAAGAGAAATTTCAGTTGTGCGAGATGAGTGAATTCCGGGAATTGGGGATGGACTACAGAACCTGGTGTTTGTAGGTAATATGCTGTTTCATTAACTTAGAACTTTGCTAAGAATGCAGATCCTATGTTAAGTGTTTCTCTCTCCTACACACACACATGAACATAATGAACAAGGCAGGGGGAAAATTTAGGAGGTGATGACTGTGCTTACAGCATAGATCGTGGAGATGGCTTCAGGGTGCAGTTATCTCGATTCCATGCGTCGTGTACATACAAGATGAGCTGCTTTGTACACCAGTCAGACCTTAATAAAGGGTTGAAGCCGTTGAAACCCTTTGTCTGTGATTTCTAACGCAGAACTGTGGTCTGCTAAACCTTGTCAAGACGGAAGTGGGTACTAACCCAGACTGCGGGTGGGGGCGCTGTGAGCACCCTGAAGAAGTGCGGTCTGCCCAGCCTGGGGTCCCCACAGGGGCTTCCTGGAGACATGATGCCCAGACTGGGTCTTGGAGGAGGAATGGGGTCAGTCTCTGCTTCAGTTTCCATTTGATTTGCTGGGACCCCTCTTCCAATTCCATCAGGGCTTCTGTATTGAGGACCAGCTTGGGGATGGGACTCACCTGCTTCATTTTCAAGGCTGCCTTCTCCAGGAATCCCCTGAGAGGCCACCCTGTGTCCTGGACAGGGTCGAGTCCTTGCTCTGCACCTCCACAGCCCTGGGCATCCTTCCCTTAATCACTGGGCTCACACGAATTTTCCTTTCAACATCTAAACTGCAGCTGGTAGGGAGGGGGCCCAGGGCCCAGCAGGGATAGACCTGCCACCGTCTAAGGACAGGAACTTCCCCACTCTTGACATTCATCAGCTTGAGAGAGAGGGCTGGCTGTGGTCAGGCAGCAGGAGTGGAGAGAGCAGGGTGGGTGGTGGGGCTGTGGGGCCGGGGGGCCAGGGGCAGGCTGCAGGCCTCTGGTCCTGGGCCCTCACGAGCACCGTCTGGAAGGGTGGACAGTCAGGATTTCTGTCAGCCTTTAACTGAGCCCATGGTTTTAGCATCTCGAATGACACTTGTCAATTGTAAGCCGTGTTTTTTTCCCAGCAAAGCTTGCACTCTCAAGAATGTCCTTTTTGCAAAAATGAAAGCTAGCCTTTGTGCATTTTTGTGTTTTTAACGTTAACTGGAAGTTGTTTAGGAAAATGACAGCTCCAGAACCTCTGCTCAAGAGAAACGATGGAGGGGAGGCCCAGGCTGTTTAGGGAGAGGGCAGCAGGGGCCCCAGGGCCTGGTCGTGGTGGGCCTGCCGGCCAGGCGCCCTCCCTGGCCCCTCCTCTGGTAGGCACCTGCCTCTGTGAGTCCCTCAATGCCCCGTGGACTCTTTCCGGGTCTGGCTGAGACCTGGGCTTTTCACTCGCCCCTCTCTCCCTGGTAAGCATCCCACGTTCTTGCCAAGGAGACTCAGTTGCCCCCTGTTCACTGGGGACCCCCAAATCACATCTTTTTCCCAATCTTTCTACTTGGAGGACTCTTGAAGTAAATTGCCCACTGGATGTCTCCCCTCCCCGATCCCACCGTTCAGCTTTGTTCCGATTTTAATTGATGGGATTATCCCTTAAGAAGCTGCCAAGGCTGGAGCCTTTGGAAGACATCTCTGTTGCCTCTATTAACTTGTGAACAGCATCTGGAGGGGCTTCATTTTTGCAAATTCTACCTTCAAGGAGCTCTCCCTGCCTCTCTGTCACCCTTGATCTAGTCAAGGACCTCCAGGTCTCCAGCANGCCCTCCCTGGCCCCTCCTCTGGTAGGCACCTGCCTCTGTGAGTCCCTCAATGCCCCGTGGACTCTTTCCGGGTCTGGCTGAGACCTGGGCTTTTCACTCGCCCCTCTCTCCCTGGTAAGCATCCCACGTTCTTGCCAAGGAGACTCAGTTGCCCCCTGTTCACTGGGGACCCCCAAATCACATCTTTTTCCCAATCTTTCTACTTGGAGGACTCTTGAAGTAAATTGCCCACTGGATGTCTCCCCTCCCCGATCCCACCGTTCAGCTGTGTTCCGATTTTAATTGATGGGATTATCCCTTAAGAAGCTGCCAAGGCTGGAGCCTTTGGAAGACATCTCTGTTGCCTCTATTAACTTGTGAACAGCATCTGGAGGGGCTTCATTTTTGCAAATTCTACCTTCAAGGAGCTCTCCCTGCCTCTCTGTCACCCTTGATCTAGTCAAGGACCTCCAGGTCTCCAGCAGGGCCATGGTGTGTCCTCCTCAACTCTGTTCCCCACCTCATCCCTGCTCTCCTGCTGGGCGGAGCCCACTAAGCCCAGAGACATGTCCACAGCCCCTTCCTGTGGGACTCCCGGCCCAGCAGGCCAGCTGACCACCCAGCCTTACAGACCACGGTCCCAGAAACGCCCTGGGCCCCAGCGGGGCCATACACCATCCCTTCGCCTCTCCCAGCCTCCTCCAGCCTCCTCACCAAGCCCCCTCAGACCAACAGGACCAAGCCCTCCCAGTGACCCTGGAGCCGCCAGCCCTCTGCAGGTTCAGCTGCCGCTCCCTGGGGACACTCATCCTGCCTCTTGTCCCCGGGATGTCCCTGTCCTCCTCGAGCACACCCCAAGCCGCCTGCCGTCCAGGCGAGCGCTGAACGGCTGCAGAAGCTACTTCCGTAAACAGGCGATTCGCAGAGTGCCTCTGCTGGCAGAGGTCTCTGGTAGAAGGCCCGGATCATCGCCAGGACCACCTGTTCTCACGGGGTCTGCGGCCACAGTGTTTACCACATCCCCCATTCGACCATCTCCTCTAACTCTGTGCTCCGGTCTGGGAAAAACGTGACTGCATTTCGGCATTTGGCAACCTTGGAATGAAGCAGATATTTTACAACCCAGATAAGTTAAGGGTGTTTCTCTCTGTCAATAAACCATTTATACTTTGAGGAAAAGTCCTGCATGGAGATACTTGATCATGTAATTCAATACAAAGCCCTAGGAGGGAAATGCAGAATTAGTTTTCTCAAGGAACCTCTCATTAAAAAGTTCCAGAAAGCCCTAGAATTTGTCATTTAGAAACAGATATTTAAGACTATATAATCAACCCTAGCAAGGAGAATATGTGTATATGTATATATATTTTCTCTTTACCAATGAATTATACTTAGAATCTAATTGGATATGTTCCCCCAGTTGTGGGAGAAGCTGCTAATTGCCATTTTCCTGTTCTTTCTTACTAAGATAGCTTTGGTGTTGGGGGAGGAATATGTCCTCTAGAATAACTATATTTCCTGTTTCCCTTTGGAGTTAAAGGTGATCTTGTGACACATCTGGTCAATGAAAGGTAAACAGATGCCATGAGAGATGCTAGGAAGTATCTTAGTCCCATCACTTTTCTCTTTTGTTCCTACTGGATTACAGGTGTGATGGCTGGAGCAGCAGTCACCACCTTGAGGCCTGGAGGGGAAAGCCTGATACTTTGGAAATGCTGAACCAATGCCAGCCACCACCCATCTGTGAACATGTCATTAAGTTCAGTTCAGTTGCTCAGTCGTGTCCCACTCTTTGCGACCCTGTGAATTGCAGCACGCCAGGCCTCCCTGTCCATCACCAACTCCCAGAGTCTAACCAAACCCATCTCATTAGGTGAGAAAAATAAATCTGATTTGGCTCAGTCATTGTTTCCTGTTGTTCTTGTTGTGACATGGAGTTGAACAGAAGTATCTCATAACTGTCTTTGTCAGCTCTTGCTGCTGTAAGAAAATGCCACAGACCAAGGGGGGCTTAGACAGCAGACATTTGTTCTCACACTTCAGGAAGCTGGACGTCCAAGGCTGGGATGCTGCTAGCTTTGCTTCCTGACCAGAGCTGGCCTCCTGGGTGCAGATGGCCACCTTCTCACTATATCCTCACACAGGGGAGATAGAGGAAGACCCCTTCAGCATCTCTCCCTCTGCTTGTGAGGACACTGACTCCATTGTGGGACCCTACCCTCTCGCGCCTCCTCCAACCCTAATCACCTCCCAAAGGCCCCCATCTTTCGACACTGCCACACTGGCTCTTCGGGGTATCAGTTTGGAGGGCTGCAAACACCTGGCCGGGGCCCCTGTGCACAAGGAGCAGCCCTGGTTTGAGGGGAGACGTTACCTGTGCCCTGTTCATGGTCAGATACGCTTGGACAAAGCTCTGTGCTAAGGACTATTTAAGAGCTGCAAATACCCTTAACATATACTGTACTTTCAGCATTCTGTAGTGAAAGGAAAATATTTTTACTATTCCCTTCTTTCTCTTTCTCCAAACCCCCAAGCCCCAGCAAGGTTGCAATTTGCCACTTGGGAAAACACGAATAATGGGAGTTGCCCTACGTTGGAAGGTCCCTGACAAACCCAGGGAACCTTTTAAAGACAACAGCTTTCTGAGGGAGCACAGTCACTGTCCTTGCAGTGGAGACTGTTGAAAGAGGGTGGAAAGTTTGGGATTAACAGATGGTGGCATCTGGAGTCAACGGCCTAGAGGTATGGACCATGGGAGGTTTTCCTGAGAACCTCAGTTAGGAAGGAAGGTTTGAACTGGGAAGGAGGCAGGGACGGGGTGGCCTCCCCTGGCCACTGCACGGAGCTCCCATGGGGTGGGGGGCCACTCTTGACCAGTTGTACCCTCCACTCCAGTGACCCTGGCATCCACTTGATGGCTGGAAAAATTCTGGGGCCCTCTGCTTTCCTTCCCATCTAGCCGGGTGCATCTTCTTCTGGACCACATCCAGCCAGGGTGCACAGAGCTCTTGGGTGACTGTAATGAATGACCTCACTGGGGCTTCATTCCCTGGCTTCTAATAAGAGATGAGAAGCCCATATTTGGTATTTTTCTGCAGACTTTGCCTAGGAAATGAACATTTGTCATAGACAAGCAGACTTGAGAACTCCTTCCTGTTTTGAAACGAAGCAGAAATAGCAGATTTTGAAAGGGTATCACACTGTCCCAGCTGCATATTTTGCTGGTAGGAAACCAGCAACAGTGAAGGACAGGGAGGCCTGGTGCGCCACAGTCCATGGGGTCGCAAAGAGTTAGACGTGACCTAGTGGCTGAACAACAAAGGAAACCCTAAAGTTCAAAACCAAGGTGTCGGTGGGCTGGCTTTCCCTCCGGGGGCTCCGGCGTGGGTCTGCCCCTCGCCTCCTGTCAGCTGAGCACATTGAATCAGAACATTCTGGAGGAGCAGTTGATGAAACCACAACACAGCCGGTACGTTCAGACTGGCTGAGATGCTGTCCCTGTATCTGCAGGGAGTGAGGCTCAGCCCAGCAGAGATGCCCAGTAACACAGCTTCCCTTGCAGGGAAGGGTCTTACAGATCAGACAAATCACACTTTCAAGAGAGAAGATGATCTTGTAAAAAGCCAGGACTTAAGAGACTGGTCTGTCCTTTAAAAAAAAAAAATAGAAATCACTATTTCTCTCACTCAGAGAGATGACTCTGTTATACCCAGGTCTAGTGGACTGCCTCTTGAAACAATCCGTCGGCTCTCATCACAGCAACAGCATCTTGCCAGGCGGCTTGCAAATGTGCTTTTCCAGTTCAGGAGAGCAACGGAATCTTCTAGATGGAGGATAAGTTGCCTGTCTGTCAAGCCTCCTTTTTTCAGCTGTGACTGTAGTTGTGCCTCTGAACTCCGGTTTCCCCGTCTCTGAAACAGGCAGGCCGGGCTGGCTTATCTCACATCGTCCTGAGCTCTGATTTTCTGGTCCTGTCTGCGCTTCTGGGCATGAGGACCAGGAATAAAGGTCTGGGTGATGGAAGCGGCTGACCCTCCGTGGCCCCCCGGGGGTGGTGGGTCCAGCCCTGGGGAAGACGTGGCCTCCACAGTTCCTGTGGCAGGTGCAGGCGCTGCTGGGAGCCTGCTAGGTGGACAGTGAAGGTCATCTCTCCCAGCAGGGCCACGCAGGTGATGGATTGAGCCAGGCTGGGGCGAGAGATATCCATCTTTATCAAAGCGTGTGCACACCAGCCAATTACGGCCAGAAATGGCCTGGAGCTAAAAGCTATTACTGAAGTTCTCTCTCTCCAGCAGAGCCTGGCCAGATGGGGCCTTGGGTAGGGGCTCAGTGAGGCAGAGAAGCCTTCGGAGACTCGGAGCGGCCTTGAGTGCGGGTCGACCTCCTGGGATCAGAGCCCGGGCTGTCTGTGAGCCATAAGTCATGCACGGAGGGCCCACTCCTTTGACACTGCTGGGCTACGCCACTGAGCTCCACGGGGTGAGGGGGCGGCCCCTGTGTGTTCACTGATGGGTCTCAGATCCAGGACCCTCCGTGGTTCGTAGTGGGCACACACTCATCATTGCAGGAGGGAGAGAGTGGGGAAGGCGGGCTTGGCAGGGGAGCCGGCCTTCAGCTCTTCCCCATCATCACTTGGGCCCCACTCTTGGTTCCCTCTCTTGAGGCCGGCACAGCCACGCCTGTTCCCACGCTGTCAGCAACCACCAGCAGATGAGCCCCCTGCCTGGGGTACCCGCGAGTCAGACACTCTTAACTATTTCATTTACTGAGCCTGGTGCCCCACGGGTTCCACCATCACTGCTCACAGCCCTGGACTAATGCCGCCTTCTTCCAGGGACTGCGGACACCCCGTCCTCTCCAGCTTGGGCACACCTCTTCCCCACTGGGTCAGTACATTTGCACAGAAACTTGCCCAAGTTTCTCCTATATTAAAACAGTCTTTCCCTCTCCCCCAGCTCCAAGCTCTGCTCTGCTTCCTTGACAGCAAACCTTGGTGAAAAAGCACATCCCGGGTCCTCTCATCCTGTTCAGTCCACACCCACCTAGTCCAGCTGGGCTTCAGTGGGGGCAACCGCTTACCTCATAACCACCGGGGACCGCCGTGCTGCTAAACCCAGCGGTTGCTCTGCAGACGGTCCACACGAGCCGCGCTGGCGGGGTCCGGCAGGTGCAGGCCCGCCCTCTCCTGAGACACACTCTGGCCGTATCTGTTGGGCTGCCTTCCTCTCAGCTCTGCTGAGGGTGCATCCTCTGACCCACCCCTTGATGCCAGAGCAGGCTGGACTTCACATCCCGACCCCTGCTCTTCTCCAGCCCCCTTCACACCCTGGAGGGCTCGCAGCCTCACAGCCATCGACACCCCAGGGACGCCTGGCTTGCTCTGTGCAGCCCCGACCTCTCCTGCGATCCCCTGATGGGTCTGTCCGGCTGCCCGGCTGACATTGCCACCTCTTGTCTGGAGGCATCTCAGGTTTAGTCCTCCATGGGCCCACTCAGCTTCTCCCACGTGTGTTCCGCACAGAGCTGGACCCACACACTTAACCTCCCCGCTTTCGAGCTGCTCAGCCTCAGAGGCGTTGCAGCGTCTCTTTCTCTGACGCGTCTCCTGCAAATATGCTGAGAAACACCCAGCGCCTGACCACCACTTCCCACAGCCGCGCAGCTACCGCCAGCTTTCGTCTGGCCTAGCAACACAGCTTCCCAGCTGGTCTGCCACTTGGTCCCCCATCGTCCGCGGTCAGCTCAATTACCAGAGCGATCTTCTAACATTCCCAAGTCATATTATGCTTGTTCTTGCACAAGCCCTCCTGGCTCTCATCTCGATCCAGGGGAAAGGCAGGGTGTGCAGAAGTCCGCCAGGCTCTTCAGGACCTCGTTCCGTCCTGACCCTCCCCTGCCCGCCCTACTCATCCTCCCGCGGCCCCTCGGGGTCTCCTGGCACCGTCTCCCCGGAGCCTTTGCTCTGGCTCTGCCCACCACCAGGCTGCTCTTCCTCGGGTGTCCACGTGGCTCGTTCCAACACTTCCTTCAAGTCCTTCAAGTCAGAGCATCGCTCTTTCCACGTGGTCTCCCCTGACCCCCACTGCAAAGGCAACCCCTCTGTCCTTCCTGACTCCATATTGGTTCCTTTCCCCACAGAGAACCTTTGCAACGGACTGAGGGTCCTGGGTTCTAGCCTCCAGTGTGATGGTCTTGGGAGGTGGGGCCTTGGGCGGGTGGCGAGGTCATGAGGGTGAAACCCTGCACTTGAGTTTTGTGCCCTTATTCAGGGGACCTGAGGGGCTCTCAGCCCTCCCTGCCCGTGAGTCATAGGGTGAAGTCGGCAGTCCACCACCCGGAAGAGGGCCCAGGTCAGAACTGGGACATGCTTGTCCTTCCAGCCCCAAGACCTGGGAGATATCAAGCTTTGCTGTTTAGAAGCCACCCAGTCTGGGACCTTCTGTTATAGTTCCTGAACTGAGACAGCCTTCTGAACGAACTTCCTGTAATTCGGTTATTTGTCTCTGAACAAACTCCCCGAGGGCAGGCATGCTTCTCTGCCCCGCTCTCTGCTGTGTCCTGGGCCCCTAGACCCAGGCTAGGGGTGTGGTGACTGGCTCACAGAACACCCTCAGGAGACACTCCCTGGGTGGAGAATGTCCTCCCCGAGCCCCTGTGCTGCCCACAGAGGGGCCTGCAGACTCGGACCTGGATTCTGGCGTTGGGTCGGCTACCGTGGCCTTGTGGCAACTTGAGGATGTTTCCATGGTAAGCATGTCTACACGGGTGGCCAGGGTATACCAGTGTCCCGGACAATAAGGAGTCTGCTTCTCTGGACGGTATGTGCTGTGTCTAGAAGGCACGATACGGCTACCAGTGAACAGAAACAGAGAGGTGTCGAGATACGCTGTCATTTCATGTGATGGCACATCCCTTGTGACCCCTGTGGGCAGGTCAGAGGTCAGAGTTCTGCCTGTGTCTCCTGGCCAGTGAAATGCCCCCCAAATCCCCACCTGTTCCCGTAGCTCCCTGTGGCCCCCAGAGACAGCCTGGGTGGTGACAGAGCCTATCGGTCGCCTGACCGCTCCCCCACGTCCGGTCCAGCTGCCCTGGTGCCTGACCCACCCAACAGGGAAGAATTTCCTCGTGACGTTCCACCCGCCAGCCTGGGACCGGGTTCCATCTCCCGGCGCCCAGCCCTACCTGACGGCCTGGCACAGAGCTGCTTGCTTGATCCCCCGCTGAGGCGCAGGTGGGAGACGGGGGAGCGGGCGTGCTGAGCAGAGGAGGGCCACCTGAGCGCATTCCTGGTGCACTGGTGCCTTTCTCGTGCTTTCCTAGCCCGGAGCGTGTGCTCAGGCCCTCGGTCGTGCCTGGCTCTTTGTGACCCCGTGGACTGTGGCCCGCCAGGCTCCGCTCCTCTGTCCATGGGGTTCTCCAGGCAAGAGTACTGGAGTGGGTTGCCATTTCCTCCTCTAGGGGATCTTCCCGACCCAGGGATCAAACCCGCGTCTCCTGTGTTTCTGAATTGGCAGGCAGATTTTTTATCACTGAGCCACTGGGAAGCCCCAAGCCAGGAAGGAGACTAATTAAATACCAGTGGTGTTGGGGACGCTTCAAGGAGCTTCGGATTCTAAGTATTTTTCAGGTCTTTTCAGAGCTCTCTGAGCGGCACTAAGATGAATAAGTTGCCGAGAGAGGCCGTGCTGTTGGTTTCTGCACGCCGCCAAAGATGCCTTGTTAGCGGGCTTTTAAATAGCTCCCTCAGAGCTGCCAGCAGCTGCCCGTCTGGAATGGGTGACCTCGGGAAGAATCGCAGGCCTTTCCAAATTTCTGGACAGAGCAGGCTGGGGGTGGGGCTGGGGGCAGGTGATGTCAGCACCCGTTTCCGTTATGTTTGTTTATGGATGTCCAGGGAGGATGTGGGTTTGCATGCAACAGGGTAGAAAAAAAGGCCATAAATAAGGCTCTTTTATGGCGCAAGTCTTTGATCAATCAGACTGTAACACAGATGGAATATGGCTTGGCCCCCACTAATGGAAACATATGGACTTGCTCACTGCCAGCCTGCATTTCCGGGAGAATATTTAATAGTTTAGAGGAGGCATATTGCTTTCGTACGACTTGCCTTCAGAACACCGTTCTGTGGAGACGCAAAGCGCTGATCTCTTTCCACTTTTCTGTCTCACCATACTTGTGGACTCGAGAGAGGCTGTCTCCCAGCGGGCTGTGGGGAGCAGGACCTGGGGAATAAACGTTGCCCTCATCTCCCCTGGCTGGGCCCGCCCTTGCCCCCATGCTTTGAGCCTCCTATGGAGGGAGAGTGGACACGAGCATCCCCAAGGGGCTGAGCCCAGGGGAAGGGCACTCGGTGTGGCGACCACACTGCCCTGACCCTGAGACAAGGGGTCTGGGGGATCTGCCCCTGGTTGAGCAGTGGTTTTCAACTTGTGATGTGCAGAGCCCCTTGGTTGCCATGGAGACAGCGTGGAGGTGAGGTGGGAAGATGGCGGGCAGGGGTCTGTCTTGTTACCATTGTCTTCCCAGCACATATCATGATGTCTTCCCCTTGACAGCCGCACAGTCTGAGGTAAAGGTCTCAGCATTTAAATATCTTAAAGACAACTTTTTTTTTTTTACACGATGTTATGTTCATAGCAACATTGAGGCCATGAACAGGGATTTTCCACGTACCCCCTGCCCCACATGTATACAGTCTCCCCAACCCCCAACAACATCTCCCACCAGAGGAGATGGTTCAGTCATTACAATCAGTGAACCTACATCGACACATCATCACCTCCCAAAGTCCAGGGTTTAAATTAGGTTCCCATGCACCCATTCTTGTAATATCACAAAGAGCGTTTTTTACTGCCCTGAAAACCCTCTGTGCACCATCTGTTTATTTCTCCATCCCAACTCCTGGTCACCATTGAGGTTTCATTGTCTCCATTGTTTTATTTTTTTTCAGAATGTCATCAAATTGAAATTGTACAGAACATAGCATTAAAAATACATATTTTTTAATTGAAAGCTCTTTGCTCTACAATTCTGTGCTGGTTTCTGCCATAACGTTGACTTCTGATAATACACATTTAGATTTCCTCCATGTCTCTTTGTGACTTGATAGCTCATTCCCTTTTTTGTGCTGAGTGATATCTCATTGCCTGGATGGAGCACAGTTTATCCATTCACCTACTCAATGGCATCTTGGTTGCTTCCAAGTTTTGGCAACTATGAATAAAGCTGCTATAAACATTTGTGTGTGGGCTTTTATGTGGATGTAAGTTTTCAGCTTCTTTGGGTAAATACCAAAGAGCACGATGCTAGACTGTGTGGTAAGAGTAAGCAAAACTGTCTTCCAAGGTGGCTGCTCTCTCCTGCATCTCCACCAGCATGAATGAGAGTTCCTGTCTCTCCCCATCCTCACCAACATTTGGCAATGTCAGTGTTCTGGATTTTGGCCATTCTAATCAGTGTGCAGAGACATTAATATTAAAAAGCAGAGACATTACTTTGCCAGCAATGGTCCATCTAGTCAAAGCTATGGTTTTTCCAGTAGTCATGTATGGATGTGAGAGTTGGACTATAAAGAAAGCTGAGCGCCAAAGAATTGATGCTTTTGAAGAGCAGTTTGGAGAAGACCCTTGAGAGTCCCTTGGACTGCAAGGAGATCCAACCAGTCCATCCTAAAGGAAATCAGTCCTGAGATTTCACTGGAAAGACTGATGCTGAAGCTGAAACTCCAATACTTTGGCCACCTGATGTGAAGAACTGACTCATTTGAAAAGACCCTGCTACTGGGAAAGACAGAAGGAAGGAGCAGGGGATGGCAGAGGATGAGGTGGATGAGATGGTTGGATGGCATCACTGACCCGATGGACATGAACGAGTTTGAGTAAACTCCCGGAGGTGGCAATGAGCAAGGAGGCTTGTTGTGCTGTAGTCCATGGGGTCACAAAGAGTCGAATACAACTGAGTGACTGAAAACTGAATAGGTGTGCAATGATAACATCGTCTAAATTGCATTTCCCTGATGACACAGGATGTAGACATCTTTCCACATACTTATTGGCCATCTTCTTTGGGGAGGTATCTGGAAAGATCTTTGGTCTATTTTAAAATCTGGTTGTTTTCTTATTATTGAGTTTTAAGAGTTCTTTACACATTTTGGATAACAGACCTTTATCGAATATGCCTTTTACAAGTATTTCCTCCCGGTCTGTGTCTGATCTTCTCTTTCTCTGACGTTCTCTTTTGCAGAGCAGAAATTTTCAGTTTTAATGAAGTTCAGTTACCAATTATTTCCTTCATGAACTATGTTTTTGGTGTGGTATCTAAAGAGTTATTGTCACACCCAAGGTCATCTAGGTTTTCTGTTATCTTCTAGGAGTTTTGCACTTTGCTTTAGGTCCATGATCCATTTTGAGTTAATTTTAAGTGTAAAGTCTGTACTAGATTTTTATTTATTTTTTTTTACACTCGGAAGCCCAGTTGTTCCAGCACCATTTTTAGATGCGTATATTTGCTCCATCATGGTGCCTTTGCTCCTTTGTCAGAGATCGGTTGACTGTGTTTATTTGGGTCTATTTCTGGGCTCTGTTTTGTTCCATTGACCTCTTTGTGTGTTCTTTCACCAATCCCGCAGTCTCAACAACTGTGGCTTTTTAGTAAGCCCTGAAGCCAGGTCCTGCCAGCCCTCCAACTTTGTTCTTCTCGTTCAGTATTGTGTTGAAGGAGTCTGTGCCTTTTGGAATTACATCTGCAATTACCCTACTTCCTTATTTTGGGGAAGATACTGGGATCACATCTTTATTCCCTTTTATTTTTTTCATATGGTGAGACTTTTCCATGTCATCACATAGTATTGCTCAAAACCAGCGTTTTCAGTTGAGTAAACTCGACCCTTTAGAGTGGAGATGTGTGCGCGGCTTACTCTTTCTAGATTGCTGGTCATGTGTGGGCTGCATTTTCTGGAATCGGGAAGGAGGCCTCTCATTCTGGAGCAAAGCTGCAGCGAAAGATACAGATTGGCTCTCCTTGGACAATCAGCCGTCTCTATGGCGGGGCTCTGCGCTTGGCCACACCCACTGGAGTGAATGAGGAGAGGAACTACTTTCTGTCCCCAGAAGAGGAGGGCTGGTCCTTCCCGGAGGTAGGGAGGCTGAGAGGCAGGCAATTCTGGAGCAAAGCTGCAGGGAAAGATACAGATTGGCTCTCCTTGGACAATCAGCCGTCTCTATGGCGGGGCTCTGCGCTTGGCCACACCCACTGGAGTGAATGAGGAGAGGAACTACTTTCTGTCCCCAGAAGAGGAGGGCTGGTCCTTCCCGGAGGTAGGGAGGCTGAGAGGCAGGCAGCAGAACAGACACCTGCGCTGGGTGAGTCGGCCAAGCCCAGTCCTGGAAAGGAGCGGGCTGGTCCTCGGCAGAGAGCTCACAGCAGCGCTTCCAGGGAGAGAGGGCGGCCCTTGGGCAGGGCCGCACACACAGCGGGGGGAACTGGCCCTACTGGGTCGTGACTGCCGACAGGCAAGTCTTGGGGAGGGGCAGAGAGTCTGGACAGGTGCCCGAGAGGCCTGCAGCTGGCGTGCGGGGACCTGAGTCTTATCACACAAGTGGTTCAGTGTGGACAACCCTCAGGAGCCCCGGTTAAGGAATGTGCCCTCTCTCTAAAGTTCCTGCAAACAGCTGCACCCATGCTTTGAAGCTGTTTGGTCATCTGGGGCCACGGTGCCTGGCTCTAGAATACAGACCCAGCCATCCCCCCCCTCCCAAAGGCTTTCTCTCTCTCTAGAACTTTCTCCTTCAGACGCATGTCTGGACAGTGGCCAAAGACTCAACTGTGCACTCAAGCTCTTGGTGCCTGGAGAGGCAGCCTTTACCACTTAGCAGATCTGCTTTCTGGCAACGTGTGACAAGACCAGTGTGAGACACAAGACAATTTCTCTTTTTAAGGCAAAGCTCCTTATCGTTTGGCTGGGAACGCGCTCCCATCCTTTGGGATGGGCCACTGCTACTGGTCGAGAGAGCAAGCTGTGGGTTCTCACTGCTCTTCAAGCTGCCCCCTGTCCTTCAGGTCTCTGTGTCCCAGTCAGCACGGGAACTGTGTGTTACGGGCCTCGTTAATCCACGGTAAGGACGTGGCCCAAGCATAACGTGATGCAGCAGCTGGAGGCGGCTCTAATGGCCGTGGAGGAGCGGCAAACCAAGCTTCACTGATTCTTTGCAGCTAGGAAGGACGGCAAGTGAGGGGAGTGAGGCTCACGGCTTCAGGCTGCATTAGAGCTGGGGTGCCGGGGTGTAGATCCATCAGCAATTGTAAGAGCTGGGCTTGGGGTCCGGATCTTGGATTGGTCTCATAGTGTCCAATCAGCTGATGCCCATGGGGTTGTAGCCGAGCCCGTGTCCACTAGGATGTAACCTCCCTGAGAGTGGAGACCCTTGCCAACTCGTGTCTGGACATGGGGCCAACAGAAGGATTTAAATCACTACTGTGTCCAGGAGACAGGCAGAGGGGTGGAGGCAGCTGGGGTGAGTGGGAGGGGTGGGAAGAGAGCCAAGCGTGAGCTCCAGGTGTGAGGTTCCCCAGGGTCCTCTACCTCCAGCTGGGTGTCCCACAACTCAGTTCAGTCCTCACAGTGACTCCTGGGGTCGGCACAGCCCCCCCGCCCCCCAACACAGGCAAGGGCTCCCTTCCACCAGCCTTGCTCCCTCCAGATTCCAGCTGCAAGTCTAGGGAACCCTCACTTCTGACAAAGAGCTATAAATGTGGGGGTTACCATGAGACCCCCTTGCTGTCGTTGAGTCGATCAGTCGTGTCCAGCTCTTTGCAGCCCCACGGGCTGTAGCCTGCCAGGCTCCTCTGTCCCTGGGATTTCCTAGGCAAGAGCACTGGCGTGGGCAGCCATTTCCTTCTCTGGGGGATCTTCCTGAGCCAAGGATTGAAACTGCATCTCCTGCAAGTCTCTTGTGTGGCAGGCAGATTCTTTACCGCTGAGCCAGCAGGGGCACTGCCTTAGGTGCAATGATGTGCTAGCCCAACCCACAGAATCCAGAAAAACACTTCACTTGTGTTTACCAGGGAAGGGCCCGGCCTGGTGCGGGGTGTGGGGAGCCAGCCTGAGAGATCAAGGGACAGCCAGCCCGCCTCCTGCTCTTAGGAAACACCACTGACCACACCCTGGCGGGGCCCTCCCCTGCAGCCCTGTCACCGCCCACGGAGGCTGAGCGCCCTGCTGGGGCGGATGGGGCTGGGCGTGTTGATGTGACCTCGCAAGCTGCAGTGATTGCCCCGGAACGCGGTCTCCTCTTTTTGACATAAACACAAGCTGTTTCCCCAGAAGCTCTGCCACCAACAGACACCAGGCGTCCCCACCAAGACCACACACTTGGAACGCTGCCCCCTTTTGCGTGCCTTCCCGGCGATTCCTGGAAACCCGGCTTGGAGGCGGGACTTCTGGGGGACCCCCCCACCCCTGATGCTGCCCCCCCAGGCCTCCCTCTCTGCCCCTCCAGCTGCAGCCCCTCAGGACTGTAGGCGGCACCCCTCTGCGTCCCTGCAGAGTCCACACTGTCGGGTCGAACCAGACTGAGCATCTCCTGGGCCAGGCTCCCCGGGGCACCCAGCCCTGCCCCTGACACATATCCTAGGAGCCAACACCTTCCATGTGCCCTCAACAAAGAGAGTACAGAAGCCCAGAGAGCTCAGGTTACTGCCCGAAGGTCACCCAGCCAGAAGGTAGTGGAGAAGAGGTCCGGCCAAGAGTCTCCGATTTCTCAGCTCGTTCGTGTTCGTTCTCAGTGTGAGCCAAAGGGGGCTTCCACCCAAGGTCTTTCCTTACTGAAGATGCTTCCAGATCTTTCCAAGGAGAGTTCAGTGTGTACGCATTTCTCTTCCCTTCTCCCTGTGCCACGTGATCCATTTTCCTCATTATGTCTTAGCCTATTAATAACCACCCATTTGTCTTAATTCAATAAAAAGATGATTGATCATATTTGCAGCAGTTTCATCGAACTTGTGAAAGTGATGGATGGGGCTTTGCTGTAAGAGGTGTTGAGAAAAGCCACGTCCTTGTGCTTGGAAGCGGCTCTCTGTCTCACTGAGCATTTTGAGACAGAAATATCTCTCTCTCTCTCTCTCTCTCTCTATATATATATATATATATATATATATTCAGTGTTGTCAGGAGTCAAAAGCAAAGCGGAATTTTTACCTTGACGTCTGGGTTCTAAATCTTCGGTCCTGGGGTTCCAGGCAGGGAGCTTCAGTTACTTTTTAAAATTCACTCATTGGCTAGAAAACCACTCGCTTGTGTGTTTAGGAAGAGCAATAAGGCAGCTTCTGTCTGCAGGGAGGGAGAGGGGACACTCGAACGGTGCTGTTTGAAGCCAGACCCACCCTGGGTCCAGACTCAGGGCCTCTCCTGTCTACCCGTAAGGGCTGGTCACGCCGGTGCCTGGTTGGGTGGCGAGTTCTCCCTAAACTGACATGAACTCAACACTCCTAAGCTTGCAGCCATTCTAACTCCACTGACTAAGGCCCAGCTCACCAGCCGGGCCATCATGACCTGACTTCACAGCAGTACACGGCCCACTGTGCCTTTCAGCCTTGTGTCCTCTGCCCTGTGGGACCTGAAGACGCCTCCTTTCAGAACCTTCCAGACCACTGTCCACGAATCCTCACTGTCCCTTCACTGGCATGTGGTGGGTCCCTCCTTCCCTCTTAAAGGTAGAGATCCTGTGCCTGAGTCTCTAAACTTGAGATTCCAGTAACAGACCATCACACCCCAATCTCTGCCAGGAGACATGTGTGGCTACCCACCTCCCCCTCCTTTCTGTTGACCCTGGGTCCTCCCGAGGGATTGGCCTGGCCAGCAGCTGTGGTCACACATTCACCAAGCCAGAAGCAGAAGGATGAGGGTGGGGGAGCAGAGACAACAGCTGCCCTGATGACGATCAGGGCCCTCCTCTTCCAGGCCTCTGACCCCGCCCTGTGCGGGCAAGACAGATGTCATGAGCACGCCTTCTTGGAAGCAGCATCCCAGTGCTGAATTGTTCTGTCCCTTATTTTAGCCAATATCTCAGAACCCCAGAAAAAAGTTCTAATCAATAGGCTGGGAGGATGATGAAAACCTATTACCGGGAAAGAAACACATTATTACAAAGATCAAAGGATAATAAGGCTCCAGGAAGGGTGGGGGGTGGGTCCTGAATGCCGCGGTCGATGCTGTGTGTGAGGTTTCCGTGGCTTCTCTTCCTGCGAGCAGGTCACATGTCCAAGTGCCTTCTCTTTCATGTAGCCTCTGTTCCATGAATGTCTCCAAAGATGAAACCAAGAATTGTCACTAGCCCTTCTATGGAGGACAATTTCCCAGAACCCATGAGAGCAGCTGATTGTTGGGTCTCGCCCAGAGATGCTGTGGGCGTTCTTCCCGTCCTGCAGAGCTCCGGGCAAGGGTCCCAGCTATTGTGGGCAGACCTCTCTTCCAGCACTGACCCTGAGTGCACCGGAGGCTGCAGGAAGCCAGGCCACCCAGTGCTCGCCCCTGTGCCTGGAACGCTAGACGTGAGGCAGGATCTTGGGGTCCGCACTCTTCTTGCTCCTGAAGTTGGGGCCCAGTGTTCATGCAAGAACCCCGTGCTCTGGGTGGGCACAGCAGACACACTTCTGGTAGACGTTTCCAGACCCTAGACCTCCCCTAGATCGCCCCTGGCTTGTTTTCCTCAAGGAGGCTGCCCCAAGTCCCAGGATTAGTGGAGGGAATGAACAGATCACCCTTACTGGACAGGAGAGTCCAGGGGAGAGAGAAGGATGCTTCCTGACCATCAGACAGGAAAGAGAGTCTTCCAGAGAAACCGGGTTCCCCAGTCTCAGCACCTGGGCATGGCTGGGACCTGTGGTTAGGGGTGCGATATTCGGCCAATAAAGACATAACATGCCCAGTCAAATTTGAGAAAAAGTCAAACAGGCAAACTTCATTGTTTTACCATGTGTATGTCCCAAGATTGCAAGAGACACACTTACACTAAAATGTGTTTATCAAAAATGCAGGTTTAACTGGATGTCACGTATTTTATCTGGCAGCCCCAGGCAGGCTCTCTGGCCCCGATTCTGAACTCTTTTTTTCTAGCACGTTCTCTGAAATGGAAGGCTGTGTGAGAGTGGGGTGGCTGGCTCCTTATTCACTCACTCACTCACTCATTCACAAGTGAACCCGTTTGCTCCTTGAAGTTCTGTCATCTAATGGGCGTGGGGACAGACAACGTCAGGGACACTGGTGTGAATAAGACAGGGTGTCTCTGATGAGCTTACTGTTGAGCTGTGACATCAATTTCAGCACTTGTATCTCAAGTGTTCAGACTCACCCAAAGGCACCTGTGACCAGCAAAGCAATGACCTTCTGGAAAGGTCTACACCCCAGTCCTTGGACCTGTGACTCTGACCTCACGTGGCAAAGGGGGCTTGGCAGCTGTGGTTGAGTTAGTGCCTTCGAATGCAGAGATAGTCCAGGGGATCCCACCCTAGTCACACCCATAGGGTCTGAGATGTGGGATGTGATGGGGAAGGGTGCTCGGAGAGATGCCTGCCAGTGGCTTTGAAGATGGGGAGGGGTCAGGAGCCCAGGAATGCAAGTGCTTCTGGAAGCTGGAAAACCCTTTCTCCCCTGGAGCCTCAGAAAAGAAGACTCTTTTGTCTTTTTTCTTTTAACTGCACTGCGTGGCTTTTGGGATCCTGGGTCCCTGACCAGGGATTGAACTCGTGGCCCCTGCAGTGGAAGTTGAGTCCTAACCACTGGACCACCAGGGACGTCCCCAAGGAGGACACTTTGATCTTCACGCATGCGACCCGGATCAGATGTCTGCCCACAAAGCTGTAAGGTCATCAGTCTGTGCTGTTTTTAGTCTCTGAGTACATTTCGATCTGTACTGGCAGCGACAGAAAACGAGTGCAGCTTAAACTGCCCAGGGCTTCCCGACCCACAGCCAGGGGAGGAGCCTGGCAGTCTGCATTTCTATCAGGAGATGCTGCTGCTCTGGACTGGGGATCCTGCGGTGAGAACCGGTGTCCTAGAGGAGGATGAGGAAGCAGAAAGGGGAGCCAGGCCCCCGATTTCCAGGAAGGAGAGGGACTGGCGGTCATCTCTGGCTGACAGCAGCTCCCCCGAGGCTGGGCTGGAATGCCAGGGTCCATGCCGTGAGAGTATGGACCGGCAGGGCTGGCTGGCCCAGACCGGGAGCCTCGTTAACAGGCTGGGGCACTGAATCAGGTGCATAAGCAATTTAGCCCCTTCCTGAGGACAGTCCAGCCCAGGGCCCGGATCTGGATTCTCTGAATTCAGGAACTGTGTTGGGGCCACATGCACAAGAGAATGAGGCTGTTGACATCTCAGATGAGAGAAAATCTAAGTTCTAAGAACTCCGGGGCAGCTGGGGACGTCTGGGCCAAACACCAGGCAGAAAGCACTGTGAGTGGAGGGAAGGCTCATGGTCTCTGGGGTCCCCGCTTATAACTCAAAGTGCAGATCAGCCTTGCCTCTCAGCCCTGCCGGGATACGAAGACAGTGGAGAACTAGAGGATGCAAGTGTTTGGGAATAATGAACCACTGCCCCCCGCCCAGAGGGCAGTGAGCTGCCCAGGGCCTCACAGAGGCAGGTGGGGGGCCGGGGGCTCCCTCTGCCACTAGACCCCCTTCCATCCTAGCCGCAGTCTGGAGACAGTGACAGAGGGAGCGTGTTTGGCTGCAGACTCACACGCTTCATTCTCGTCTCTCGCTGGCCGTGTTCCCTCCCAGCTCCTTGCTCCCGGCACTGGATTTATATATCACAGCGTGTCCGCCCCCTCCCAGTCCATTCCAGCAGAAGCCTTTTTGAAGGCAAAATAGATTCCAGAATGATCGTTCACTAAGAGACATTCATCAGTGAGATGTCCTCCATAAAACTGAAATATCATAAAATCGTACACACGTGGGCCCGGAGCCGGGCAGGAGCCATATTTCAGTGGGAACACGGCCTGCGCAGAATACAAGCGCCCGTGTTTGATAAATCGGCCCCCAGTTCACACTGTTCCTTGCTTGTTGGAGAGAGTGAGATGGCCGTTCCATCAACATCCTGGCTCCCAGGACGGCAGGGACGGCGGCCTCGTCCTCATCTGTCACCGGCTCGGCCTCGGGCACTGCTCTCCTCAGGGCCCAGGCCCCGTGGGCACTTGGGAGCCCTGCTCGGAAGAGGCGAGTCAAGGAGACAAACGAGGCCCAGGATGTGTGCAGTCAGGGGAGCCGGGAGCAGGCGGGCAGCTGAGGGCCTAGCACTCTCAGCCCCTGCGCTCGGCTGGCGTCCCGGAGACTCTCCTGGCAGGGCCTGGACCTGTCTGCCGTCTGACACGAGATGGGCACACCCACCCGGGTAGGGAGTGAGGCTGGGCAGTGAGGAGAGCCAGGGATGGGTGGGGCACAGCGATAGGGAGTCCCCCGACATTGCCCCTCCGCCGTGTCCTGAATCTCCCTTGGGGCCTCACGGGGTCTGCAAACCCAGGATCTCTCGGTCGAGGAGACGGCCGGGAGGAGAGGGCAGCAGTCGCCTGGCCAAAGCCACACCTGTGCCAGGTGGTAACTCTGCGGTTCAGGCCTTCCTTCCCAAACCCGGCAGTCAGGCTCCTCCAAGCCCACGAGGGTCGGCCCTGGGCTCAGCCAAGCCAGTTCCGTGCTGGGTCATCGGCAGTCACAAAAGCAGTGCAGTGATGGGAGGGATAACAGGGCTGCATGAACTTGCCGCAACAGAGCTTCCAGGAGGCTCAGAGGTAAAGAATCCACCTGCCGATGCAGGAGACTCAGGTCTGATCGCTGGGTCGGGAGGATCCCCTGGAAAGAGAAATGGCAACCCACTCCAGTATTCTTGCCTGGAGAAATCCCCTGGACAGAGGAGCCTGGCGAGCTACAGTCCATACAGTTTGCAGAAGAGTCGGACACGTCTTGATGATTGAACAACACCATGAAGTTTCTGTGACACCCCTCATGAGCACGTTGTCCCACGCCTCCATCAGAGGCCCAGGGCAGCCTCCTCCCATGGGGAAGGGCCAGCTACTCGCCCGGTGGTCCCGATTTCCATGTGGAAATGGGGTGGGGGTCGTGAGCACCCCACATGTCCAGCCATGGGGTCTCCCGGGATGTGGATCCAGCCCTGTAGCAGAGGTACCCTCACCACAGAGTCCCGTCTCCAAGGGCGGCTCTCACCTCTGATTCCAACACAGTTTATGAACGTCAATTAAGTACAGATTGATAAGCGAATGTATTGAGATCCTGAGAAGTGGCTCCAGGTACAGGAGTGATAACTTGTTACTGTGAGAAATAGGCCTGGGCAGTGCAGTGAATTTTCACCCACTGATGGCCCCAGTTTCGCACCTGCTCTGGGCAGGGCACCAAAATAGGCAAAGCAGGACTGGGCTAAGATCTGGAGAAACTGAATTTTCAGCTGGAGGTGAAACCAGGCCCAGGGACAGAGGAGGAGTGTCCTCCAGCCACTGACCAGCCCTGGGCAGTCGCAGCATCACAGTGGACAGACACCCTCCTTCCGCTCACTCTCCCGGTCCTGCCACCCCTGACCCGTCCCACCTTGCTGGCCTCTCCTCTTCCTCCAGCTCCTCCCAGAGGTGAACGTGCCCCGCCTTCCACTCCAGTCCCCTCCACACTGACCTTGAGCCAGTGCTCAGGCCCAGTTTCCCCTCTGCCTCCCCGGCAGGGCCCCTCAGTGTCCTGTGGCTGGTCCTGACCAGGGCCCTCACCCCATGCTGTCTGTTAGGGGTGTATCTCCCACTCCCTGGGACAGGCCTACGTCAGCCTGCCTGGGCCACCATCACTATAGAACACTACAGACCAGGCTGCCGAAATAAGACCGACCTTTGTTTCATGCAATTCTGGGGGCTGAAGTCCACGACTAAGGTGCTCTGATTCTGTTCCCAGTGAGACTCTTCCTGGCTTCAGGCCACCTCCTCACACACTAGGTCCCCATGTGGTGGCAAGATAGCATGCTGGTCTCTTCCTCTGTTTGAAGGACACTAACTTCACCCTGGGGGGCCCCACCCTCATGAACGCATCACCTCCACAAGGCCCTACACCCCATCACACTGGGCACTAGGATGTCAATCTAGGCATGGGGGCCACCCAGGGGTAAGGAATCTGCCTGCAGTGCAGGAGACCTGGATTTGATCCCTGGGTGGAGAAGGTCCCCTGGAGAAGGGAATGGCCACCCCATCTAGTGTTCTTGCCTGGAGAATCCCATGGACAGAGGAGCCTGGTGGGCTCCAGTCCACGGCAGCACAAAGAGTTGGACACGACTGAGTGATCAACACTTTCACTCACATATACACAGTGTCACATGAATCAGTCTTTCTGCCACTCAGCATCAGGCAGACACACACACACACGCACACACACTTTCCTGGAGCAGTCTCCCAGTCCTTCGCCCGGGCTTTGGGGCTCAGGAAGGCTGCTCACTCTGGCACGGAGGAGGTCTTGGATAGTCCACTTCTCCAGCCACGAGGGATGGACAGGGAGCTATGTGGCTGAGGGGACTTGGTGACACGTTGCTGGGATCTGACGCTCCTTCTGGACTTGCTGTTAGGAGGATGCAGCTGCCATCTTGTTAGTAAAACACATGAGCTGAGAGCTGAGACTCCTCCATCAAGCCGTACCTGCAAACTGCATTGCCTTTGAACCATTCGCTCCTGTGGATCAACACACTCCTTGTGCCTCAGCTGGTTCTCCTGGGCTTTGCTAACTTGCCCCATAGAAGGAGAATCACTGCGTCACCTAGAGTGTGGATTACAGGCAAGGGAGGGACTGCAGCCTCCTGTTATGTGCCTTCCAGAAGCATCTGCTTGCCTGAGTGACAGCTCCAGAGACTGACCTCGGGACCCTGTATCCTTCTCGAGCAGCCTGGAGAGAAAAGGGTTCCTGGCTGTGTTCTGGGGGGTCTCTGGGCTGCTGCCCCATTTTAAGCCTTTTTCGGCTGCACTGCCTTCCTTCTGCTTCTGGTCTGGGTGGCTGATATGAATTGTGCTCTTTGTTTTGGCAGCTGAATGTCTGATTGTACAGCTCCCAATTACAGCGGGTACGAGCGCGAATGTTCTAGAAAAAATATGTATGCACGAGCTGCCAAATACGGTGAGTCATCATATTTCCCAACTTTTAGGCAGGTTCGGGTGCCAGGCTGCATGGCCCATAAATCAAAGAGATGCAATCTTTGCCTCTTGGGGGTGGGTGGGGGTGCTGATGATCTACTAGCTCGGGGGTCAGGGGAGCAAGCATATTTCTTTCTGTCAGAGGATGCTCGGGAAGCGATAAAGAGGGAGCTTGTTACTCCCATAAAAACTGAGATGGGCCTGACAAATTGTCTTGAATAAAATGTTCTCTGAGGAATGTAACTGGGGAAAGTCAGGGCGAATCCTGGCCGCACCGGGACTGACAGACACCCACAAACAGAAGTGCCCACATGTTCTAGCTGGGGGCACAGTGCTGTGTGTGTGTGTGTGTGTGTGTGTGCCTGGGTAGACACGCACAGTCAAGTGTGTTGTGTGGTTTTACATATACAGGCTTGCCCAGATGTGTGTGCACACCAACGGCCCAGGCACAAGCATGACAAATGTCGGGGAGACCCCGGCCCACCTAGCCCCTGTGGGGCATATGCCTGGGTCCTGGGTGTGCCCACATGGCCAAGGGCAGCTCCAGGCATGGGTTCGCCCCTGAAGTCCACACCACCCTCCTTCCCGGTGTCCATTAGGGAATGCCTCCCCCGACTCCAACCAAGGCTGAGGGGAGGTGGGGAGGGACCCTCTCCCAACTCAATTAGAGCTGTGTCCAGGATCACAGGTGGACCACGCACCTGCCCCTGCCCCTAGGGCTGGGCCGGCTCCCCCTGGCCACCTTTCTCTGTCCAGCTCATGCCCTTGTCTCTGATCTGGTCTGCATGAAGCGCCCCCTTCTCCAGGGAATCTTCTGTCCAAGCCCAGCTGCGCCTCTCTGGACCCCCCGTGTCAGTCAAGCTGGAAGGAACACCCCCTGGGATACCTCATGCTCTATGCCCAGGCCCCTTGCCAACACGGCCAGCCAGAGCCCACCCCTACCCCTGGGACACAGAGCGATGCTGGCCGCACTCTACATGCACCCCACCCCCGCCATCAGTGACTCAAGACCCCTACCCCTGGAGCCAGGCAGAGTCCACAGGCACTTGCACCCCTGGGAGGATGGGGAGGCAGCTAGGAGTGGACGGACATGGAGGCTGAAGGGGCCGGAGGTGGGGGGGTCGCCAGGTGGGAGCAGGCAGCTGGTGATGGGAAAGCAGGAGAGACGTGGGTGGAGGTGGAGGCATGTTCCCTCTGATGCCTAGTGCTGGAGAGTGTCAGCCATGGACCCCAAATCCCAGCTCCCCTCTTCCTTAGCAACAGAGGCAGTGGGAGCCAACCCAAGCTGTGATCTCCCAGCTCCTCCCAGAAGGTGGGGCCTGCAGAGAGGGGGCGGAGTCACTATAGGGAAGGGGCTTCTAGGGAAGCCCTCTGGGGACTCTGGGGACGACAGATCAGCCAACCTCCTGGGGCCCTCTGCCCCTCCTTCTTCCTACTGCTAGACCAGGAACATCCCCGAGGTGTCTGGGGCCAGAGGGTGGAGGATGGAGGTCAAAGCAGAAGACCCGGCCAGCCTGGCCCCCGTGGCCCCTGAGCTGCCATGCTGACCTTAGACAGCACAGCCTGGATGCTTCTGGAAACGAGAAAGCAGCCTGTCTCTAAGGTGGAAGCCGGCGTAGCCACCGCTCTACACCCGGCTGACGCAGGGCATCTCTCTGGGGGCTCCGGGGGTGTGCCAGGTGGGACCTTCAGGCAGACAGGACCACTTGGGGTTCAGAGAGAATACAGCCTTTGGGCAAAGGGTGGGCCTGGGAGAGGGGGGCCCAGGGCAGGGGACCTAGAACAGGCTGACCTGCTGCTACAGGGTGGCAGCTGGATTCAGGGAGCCTGACATCCATGTCCAGCAGGGCAACTCCAGGGACGCAGGGTAGGCAATCAGGGCCAGATGCCTCATTAGCAAGAGGGAGCTGTGTGCAAAGGACTCTGCGAGTTCTGTCGGTGTTCTGGAAGGTTCTGTTTCAGAGGTGGTTGAGAGCATCTTGGTTGCTGATGGGGAAATGTGAGCATTCAGATAACAAAGGTGAAGAGTGGAGGGTGGAGAGAATGGGTCCAGAGGAGCCCTGGGTGTCAGGTGGTGGTGAGACACCCCTGGGGGAGGGGTGCCTAAAGAGGGGGAGCAGGCAGTGGTCCTGGGCCACCTTGGGGGAACACCGAGGACATTGTGGGGTTTTAAGCCAAGGAGTGACACGTAGGTAGGGCTTTTTGGGGGGCAGACATGTCTGGTGGCAATGCCTGGGGCAGGTGGAGAGGGTCGGGACAGAAGATGAGACTGGCAGAGCCCCCACGGGGTGGCCTGAGCCTGGGGAAGCCGCTGGCAGGACCCTGGAGGTGGAGTAGCATCCTAGCCTGCCAGGCCGGGTGTGAGGGGGGCACCTGAAGACCCCATTTTGAGAAAAAAGTCTAGAGGTGGGCGTTTTACGTTCCTCACTTTGGGGGATAAAAGCAGCTATAAAAATTGCAGGCAGGTGTGCCTCACGTCTTGGTAATTTCCAAAGGATTGCTTTTAATATGATAGGCACATAAAAGAGTTTAAAAGCAACTGCTTTGCATAGACATTACCCATGCTAGTGGAGCCTCGTGGAGCCAGGGGGGCGCTTTGCCCTTCCTGGAGACTCGGGGGCAGCAGGAGATGCAGGCAGGTGGCTCGGGGGACCAGGTCCATTCCATCACGTGGAGATGAGTTCTCAGGAGGCAAAGTCCTGCCCCAGCTCACAGATTAGCGCCCTCCTCCTGCCCCTGCCCTGCCCTTAGCTTACCCCACATCGGGCAAGGTCATCCCCAGGACTGGGAGGCGCCTACGGCACAGAGCCCACCATCCAGGGTGAGGTAGGGGTGATGCCATTCTTGGGCAGAGGGAATTTCCTGACAGCCCTGTTGGGGCAGAACGTGGGGCCCCAGGGGTCAGAGTGTGAGCAGATACCAGCTGGTCACAGTGTGAGCTGATGAAGAAGGACCCACTTGTCTTTCTGGAGAAAGATGCTGGCCAGGAGCTGGAGGTGACAGGAGTGTCCCCCTCCCCAAAGGCTCCTCGCAGGCTGTGAGCTACTTTGCATGTCACTGATGCATGAGCTGTGCGCCGTGCACTTGAGTGTGAGCACAGAGGTGGCTGGGGTTGGAAGACCCTGGAGGGGCAGGGAAGCCTGCTCGACACCTGAGTACTGCATATGACTTCGTGCACAGACCTGATGAACCCAGAATCCGAACCTACAGATAGTCCAACTCTACAGATCAGAGCTAGCGAGAGAGACCATGGATTCTATTTTCCGTTCACTGAGGCTCCATGCCATCCGCTTTTGAATCTGTCTCTTTTTTCGGAGGTGAGTCTTTTGATCCTCACTCACGTCTTCGATTCCTTCTTTTTCCAGTTTTGCATTTGCTCTGTGTTGCATTCTGTGGACGGTGGTCAGAATCTCTGAAGGCTGGGTCTGTTCTTTTCTCCCGATCTTGCTGCTTGCTGGGCTTTTCTGCGGGTGACTTGTCCATCCCTGCGGTTGTGCCAGTGTTAGTTATGAGATCTTAGAGGTTTGATCTCTCCTGTGGAAATCCAGGGAAGGGCCTGTTTGAGGAGGTGAAGGGGCCGGGGACTCTTGGGTAGGCTTCTCTCCTTCCACCAACGGCAGGGCTGAGAAAGACCCATTTTGCTGCTTTCTGCTTCTGCAGGACTCTTCCTCCCTCAGTCGCCCCATGCTCCCATCAGCTCACCTCCTCTCTCCAATGACCCCCGAGTCCTGGCTTCAGGAAGTGATTTCTGGTCCAGCTATCAGTGAGTCAGCGTTTCCCAGATTGATTGTAGACCTGTTAGTCTCTTTTTGTTTCCCATCAGTCATTGCTTGATCGCTTCTAAAGCTTATTATGTGCACACAGATTTACTGCTGCTACTTCTGCTTCCCGGGTGGCTCAGACAGTAAAGCGTCTGCGTGCAGTGCGGGGACCCAGGTTCGATCCCTGGGTCGGGAAGATCCCCTGGAGAAGGAAATGGCAACCCACTCCAGTACTCTTGCCTGGAAGATTCCATGGACTGAGGAGCTTAGCAGGCTACAGTCCATGGGATCGCAAAGAGTTGGACTCGACTGAGTGACTTCACTAATTCACTTCTGTCCTCTCCCTTTTCACCAGGGAGGTGGCANATCCCCTGGAGAAGGAAATGGCAACCCACTCCAGTACTCTTGCCTGGAAGATTCCATGGACTGAGGAGCTTAGCAGGCTACAGTCCATGGGATCGCAAAGAGTTGGACTCGACTGAGTGACTTCACTAATTCACTTCTGTCCTCTCCCTTTTCACCAGGGAGGTGGCATAAGGTAGCTAAGTAGGTCTAGTCTTTGTCTCTGAGGAAATAAAGAAAAGCTATTATTTCATGCATCCTTGGGTGGGCTTTCCAGGCCCAAGCCCTTGGTCTGGCCTCTGGCCTGCCTGTGTTCCTCTTCCTGGCTGCAGGCATAAGCCCCTGAGGGCTCCCCCACCCAGGGAGCAACACCTGTGAGCTGTGTGTTTATAAACAGCCTGTCTGCTGGAAATAAATCTTGGTGCTTTCCCTGGGAAATATAGTCTATAAATCACTGTGACATTTGAGACGAGGATCCCCTGCTCCAGCTCCTCCCCCTCGCTGGCTGGCCCCCGATGCTGGCTGCAGAGCCTGGGGGTGGCCAGCCAGGGTCGTGTAGATGAGGTAGGGAGTCAGTTAGAGATGAGATCAGTGGCATCTTCGAATGACAGCTCTGTCGCTACAGAAATGACCTTGCACTGCAGTGGTGGGGAAAGATGAGTCTGGAGCATTCAGTGGGTAGGTTGCTGCTATGTTTCTTCACCCTGGCCTTAGGATACCTCTGATGTCACAGCGTGCAGTCAGTTTTTAATCCTGTGATGGGAATTTTGTGTGTCCGCTTGGCTTGGCTTTGGTGCCTACTTGTTTGGTCAAATACCAGTTTAGATGTTGCTGTGAAGGTGTGTTTAAGATGGTCAAAGTGTGGGTACGTGTTCAGTCGTGTCTGACCCTTTGCCCCACCCCCCACCTCCCCCTGGGCTGCTCTGTCCATGGGATTCTCCAGGCAAGAATACTGGAGTGGGTGGCCATGCCCTCCTCCAGGGGATCTTCCTGACCCAGGGATCGAACCCATGTCCCTTGCGTCTCCTGTGTTGGCAGGTGGGTTCTTTATCCCTCGTGCTACCTCTGCTGTGCTTAATCGATCAGTCGTGTCTCTTTCTCTGTGACCCCATGGACTGTAACTTCCAGGCTCCCCTGTCCATGGGATTCTCCAGGCAAGAATACTGGAGTGGGTGGCCACGCCCTCCTCCAGGGGATCTTCCCCACCCAGGGATTGGACACAGGCCTCCTGCATTACAGGTGGGTTCTTTCCGGTCTGACTTACCAAAAGACATTTTTAAATGAGAAAGAATGTGAAAGTCTCTCAGTCGTGTCCAAGTCTTTGCACCTCGTGGACTGCAGCCTGCCAGGTTCCTCTGTTCATGGGATTCTCCAGGACAGAACACTGGAGTGGGTAGCTGTTCCCTTCTCCAGGGCATCTTTCCATTCCAGGGATCGAACCCAGGTCTCCTGTACTGAGATGGACTCTTCTCCAGCTGAGCCATCAAGGAAGCCATTTTAAATGAGATGAGCATTTAAATCAACAGGTTTTGAGGAAAGTGATCACCTTCCATAATGTGATTGGACCTCATCCAATAAGTTAAAATCCTTAAGAAAAGACTGAGGTTTCCTGGAGAGGAAGGGATCCTGCCTGCAGATCACCTCTGGATCCAGGGCTGCAACATCGACTTCTGCTGGAAGTTCCAACCTGCTGGCCCATCCCACAGCCTCAGACATGCCAGCCAGCTCAGTGTCAGGAAGTGACTCTTTAAAATAAACCAATCTCCCTCTCTACCTATAGCTAGTAGAGAGATAGATGGACAGATAGATAGAATATCTGTATTTGTATCAGTCAGGGCTCGCCGGAGAATCAGGACCAATAGGAAAGATAAATAGATAGATAAATGATAGATTGGTACTATTGGATAGATCATTCTAATCCAAAAGATCTTTCTATCTCTCTATCTATGTATTATCTACCTACCGTCCATCAGTCAATCTGTCTACCTGTCATCCTATCCCTGGTGGCTCAGAGGGTAAAGCGTCTGCCTACAGTGCGGGAGACCCGGCTTCAGTCCCTGGGTAGGGAAGATCCCCTGGAGAAGGGAATGGCACCCCACTCCAGTACTCTTGCCTGGAGAATCCCATGGACGGAGGAGCCTGGCATCTATCCGTTTATCTGTCTGTCATCTGTCTGTTTACCGATCATTCTCTCTGTCTTTCTATTATCTATCCTCTGTCTATCCGTCTAGCCGTCCACCCATCCATCCTATTGGCTGTTTCTCTGGAGAATCCTGACTAACACAAATGCAGACGGTCGGTGCTCATTTACCAGTTTTGCAGTGGGACAGCTTGAAGAAATCACATCTGAGTCATTCACTCAAGGCCATAGGACACCAAACCGAGAAGGGGAAATGAAAGAAGGCAGAGCACTGCCTATTGTGCCCTCCGCCCATGTCCTTCAGAGCCAGCACCTGATCCTGACGAACGCCCACTGGAGGCACGTGACCCCTGGCTTCTGCTTAGTGTTCTGAAGTGTGCCACCAGTCTGATACGATACGTGTCACTTGCTAAACAGCTTGTATGTGCTTCTCCAAGAGAAACGTAAGGACTAGTGCCTGGAACGGAGGAGGTGCTCAACTCAGTTTCCACTGAAATTGCTGAACTGTGGTCATGAGAGGGCTAGTTAGAGCTTGTGGAGTCAGAGTGTAGAGAGTCTCAGTTTGGGAATCAGACTGAGGTTCAAATCCAGCTCATTCTGGTCCTTAGTTGTTCACCCTCTGCGTCTTGCTTTCCACGTACAAATGAACACAGCATCATCTGCCTCACTAGATGTATGTGCTGAGCTACGTCGCTTCCATCGTGTCTGATTCTTTTCAACCCCATGCACTGTAGCCCATCAGGCCTCTCTGTCCATGGGATTCTCCAGGCAGGAATACTGGAGTGGGCTGCCATGCCCTTCTACAGGGCATCTTCCCAACCCAGGGATCGAACCTATGTCTCCTGCTTCTCCTATATTGGTAGACAGGTTCTTCACCTCTAGCACCACCTGGGAAGCCCAGCTACACACACACACAGGCACACCCATCATAGACACCTCTGTGCTTCTCTCGTTCCTTCCTGCCTTGGAAGTCCATGCTGCTGCATGGTGAGTGCTCCGAGGATGCCTGTGAAAGCACCTGTGACACATGGGCGAGTGGGCCTGCACATTGCATGGCCCTTCACCGTCCGTATTTTAGGTGCACGGTGTTCCTGTGTGGGGGTCAGACCCGTTCACCTAGATCTTAGGGAAAATTCAATTTTCAGAGGGACCAAGAGTTGCAGCCCAAACTGAATCTGTCCAGACCCCAGCAGTAAGTGGACAGGAAGAGCAGCACCTGACACAGATTCAGAGTGCCCGTTCAGTAGACGCTTCCCACTGCCCCGTGTGCTGGCTCTGACTATTGATGCAGTTGACTGTGGACAGAGAATGCGGAACTAGGGCTATCTGGGTGTTAAATTAAGGGCTCCAGGCAAGCTTAAGAGAGGCCTACATGGCGAGCAGTGGCCTTGGCTGGCGTGGCCCTTTGCTCTACCATCTTCCTGCTCTAGGGAAAGAAATGTGACCCAAGAAGGGAGGGCATGTCAACGGCATTGGCGCCTCTTGCCCAGATCCAAGGATGGCTGTGCAGTGAGCAACTGCTGGAAGGGTGTTATGGGTTGAATGTTCGTGGTTCTTCCTGCCTCCTCCCAATTCTTATGTGAAAACCCCGACCCTTGATGTAACTGTATTAGGACATGAGACATTTTGGAGGTGATTTGGTCATGAGAGTGGAGCCCTCATGAATGGAGATGATGCCCATATAAAAGGACCCAGAGAGCTCTCTCATCCTTTCTGCCATGTGAGTGCATCAAGAAAGTAGTCATCTATGAACCAGGATGCCAGCCCTCACCAGACACCAACTCTTCCAGCATATTGATCTTGGACTGGCCAGGTTTCAGAACTGTGAGAAAGAAAGGTATTTTGTTTAAGCCTCTAAGTCTAGAGTAATAATATCTTATTGTAACTCTCGAAAGTTGCTAAGACAGGACTCTAGGTGATAAAAGAGAAGGTCCAGATAAAAGTGAGGAAGGAAGAAGAAAACTCATATCTCCAAAAGAACAAAGCCACATTTTTAACACTAGGTGGTAACATCAGAAGAGGCAGCCCTAGAATTCTGAAGCTACAAAAGCTATTCTGGGTCCACTCTTTCCTTCTAATAATAATGGGAAATTATGTCACTTAAACTTCAGGGGCAACAAAAGATTATAGTTGAATTACATGCAAAATTAGTATAAGAAGAAAATAAAACAGAACAATTAGCATAATAGTATCTTTACCAAAAAAAATTAGTCACAACAGAAAGGTATGTCCACACACAAAGCTTTAACTTTCAAAAACAATCTATTTTTTTTACAAAAATAAAAATTGGTGAAAGAACAGACAACAGTAAAAATGACATGTGCATTAAATGATTAAGCAAAGACAAGAGAAAGAGAGTCCATAGAGCGTAGTGAGTAGTTAGAGACAGAAGGAGAAGACCAAGTAAAAGACAAGGGATTAAATATCTATCAGAGAAAATGCCGTCAGAGAAATGGACACTGTAAAGAGGGAAATACGTTAAAAAGATAGTTGGAAAAGACATTAAAACTATTTGAAAGTAATAAAGAAGAGTGGGAAAGAAGACTCAGTATATGTACAATGGGTGATGCTGAGGCACAAAACCAACGCATCAGAAAGCGAATCCCGAAACCAATATTTTAAAGATAGATAAAAGAGAAGGTCCAGATAAAAGTGAGGAAGGAAGAAGAAAACTCATATCTCCAAAAGAACAAAGCCACATTTTTAACACTAGGTGGTAACATCAGAAGAGGCAGCCCTAGAATTCTGAAGCTACAAAAGCTATTCTGGGTCCACTCTTTCCTTCTAATAATAATGGGAAATTATGTCACTTAAACTTCAGGGGCAACAAAAGATTATAGTTGAATTACATGCAAAATTAGTATAAGAAGAAAATAAAACAGAACAATTAGCATAATAGTATCTTTACCAAAAAAAATTAGGCACAACAGAAAGGTATGTCCACACACAAAGCTTTAACTTTCAAAAACAATCTATTTTTTTTACAAAAATAAAAATTGGTGAAAGAACAGACAACAGTAAAAATGACATGTGCATTAAATGATTAAGCAAAGACAAGAGAAAGAGAGTCCATAGAGCGTAGTGAGTAGTTAGAGACAGAAGGAGAAGACCAAGTAAAAGACAAGGGATTAAATATCTATCAGAGAAAATGCCGTCAGAGAAATGGACACTGTAAAGAGGGAAATACGTTAAAAAGATAGTTGGAAAAGACATTAAAACTATTTGAAAGTAATAAAGAAGAGTGGGAAAGAAGACTCAGTATATGTACAATGGGCGATGCTGAGGCACAAAACCAACGCATCAGAAAGCGAATCCCGAAACCAATATTTTAAAGATAACGTCTAAAAGAAGACTTAACTTAGGCATTAAAAAAGGACACACTCCAAGTATGGGAAAATCTACACAGCGTGATCAACACAAAAGCATAGTGTCATAAAACTGTTGGGCTTTAGGTTTAAAAAATCATTCCTGGATATTCATGCAAGAAGAATGGGACTCTCTAAAAGAAACAAACTGATACTGACCTTAATTTTTGACAAGTCTTTATATCAGAGGGAAATAAACATATGTAAGATACTCAAGGAGGGGAAATGCGAGTCAGCCAGCCTGACTTTCAGGTATACAAACTTATGAAGAACTCAGAAAATGTTGCTATGGATCCTTCCTGAAGTGTGTAGCTGAGAACCAGTGTTTCCAACAGAAATAACTGGAGAGGCACTGGCAGAAGGATGGACAGTCAATGTGGTATACCAGATGTACCTGTGGAGGTATACCAGATGCACCCACAGAAGTATACCAGATGTACATGCAGAGGTATACCAGATGTACATGCAGAGGTATACCAGATGTACCTGTAGAGGTCACATGAAATAATGACTATGAGGAAGACAGGAAGTGTGTGATGACCATGTGCTCAAACAATGTTTAATCTGAGAAACTACAAAAATTGGGGCAAAGATAGTAAAAAAACAGAGTAATACAGCTGATTACTTTATAGGCATTCACTGAGAAATGCAACTGCCCTCCTTCGAGTTAGTTGCTTTGGGAGAAGGAGGGTAGAGGGAGGGAGACACTAGGGGGCTGGTAATCTGTGTCCAGGGAAAGAGATGGTGGTGGAAACACAAAGGTATTAGTGGGAAGGTGTTCATGAGAACAAAAATCTGAGCCTTTCTGTATACCTGAAGGTATTCCTAAGAAAGAGAAAGATAGATAAATAAAAAGAGCAAATTAAACACAGAGCATGATGGGCGAGTGTATGTGTGTGTGGTACGTAAATCTGTGTCCAGGGAAAGAGATGGTGGTGGAAACACAAAGGTATTAGTGGGAAGGTGTTCATGAGAACAAAAATCTGAGCCTTTCTGTATACCTGAAGGTATTCCTAAGAAAGAGAAAGATAGATAAATAAAAAGAGCAAATTAAACACAGAGCATGATGGGCGAGTGTATGTGGGTGTGGTACGTATGTCCTTTATATACATATGCATACTTTACAACTGTGACAGAATGTGGACAAGCATTGACTGTACCGACAAGTACTGTATAGAAATGGACTTAATTCAAATAAAAGAAGCATGACTCTCAGATTGGCTAAGAAAGTGAAAGTCGGTAGTGAGCTGTGTGCACGAAAGCTGCCTAAACTAAAGCCATTTTTTAAAGAATTAAGAAGAAAAGACCCAATAGCATGGAAGCGACTTTCAAGGGGGTGGAGACTGCAGGAGATAGAAGAAGAAGGGGACAAAAAAAAGCTCATAACCGAAGAATTCACTCCACCACTCTCAGTCCAAGAGAAATCCAGAGGACGCATTCAGGAAGGAGATGGGAGATCCAAATGAGATGACTAATGAGGCAGGCCCTATAGATATGTACTGACCTATGAACTCTGGCAATTGAGAGTACATCGTTTTAGAAGTACATGGAACATCCCCCCAGACTGACCACATCTTATGCTATAAAGAGAACCTCATTAAATTTTAAAGCATAGAAGTGATACCACCAGCATTCTCTTACCGTGAGCAATAAAACCAGAAGTTAATTATAGCGTTAACCAAACAAAAAACCCTGCTCACAAAGATATGCTATTAAATAGCTCTGGGAACAAGAGCAAACTCAGTATGAAATTACAAAATTTCATACAAATAACAATAATGAAAACCAAAAGTATAAGAAGCCAAAGAGTACAGTAAAAGTAGTGATAAATGAACCACTTTAGCCTTAAAAATGAATATAAATAAAAATGAAAATATAAGAATTAATAAATATCAAATACAAAATGTTAGAAAAGGAACAACAAAGTTAGCCCCACAAAAAGCAGAAAAAGAAAGGAACAGAAATACTAAAGCGTGAAAGAAATTGAACCAGTAAATGTACCCCAAATCTGACTTTTTAGATAAACTATGAGGCTATCTCAAAAAAGGTGCTGTTGAGGGTTGTGAGTGAGAAAGCACATATTAGGAATGACAAGTGTAAGTAGCCATCAAATCTAGAAGGGCATATTTTTAAAACAAGATTATTCTGTAAAATATTTTTAAAGCAAGATCACTTTGTAAAATTGCCTGCAAATACAGTTAAATGCCAAGATGGAATATATAACTTTTTAGAAAAAATACTAACTACAAAAACTGACCCCGTTAGAAAAGATCTAAAGAGGCCAGTTACCACTGAAAAAATACAGACAGCAGTTACAGTCACTAACTCCTCCCCAGAGAAGGCAATGGCACCCCACTCCAGTACTCTTGCCTGGAAAATCCCACGGACGGAGGAGCCTGGTGGGCTGTAGTCCACGGGGTTGTAAAGAGTTGGACACAACTGAACAACTTCACTTTCACTTTTCACTTTCATGCCTTGGAGAAGAAAATGGAAACCCACTCCAGTGTTCTTGCCTGGAGAATCCCAGGGACGGCGGAGCCTGGTGGGCTGCCGTCTATGGGGTCGCACAGAGTCAGACACGACTGAAGTGACTTAGCAGCAGCAACTCCTCCCAACACCATTTGCACAGGGGAAATATACCAAGTTTTAATTAGATCAGTTAATAGCAATACTACTTAAGTCATTTAAGAGAAGAGGAAAAGGTGGAAAACTTCCAAATTCTATGACAAGTAAAACCCCCTATAACCTGACAGGGCTCTTATTAAAGAACCAAATTACTGACCAATGTCACTTATAATTATAGACACACCAAAATCTTAGATAAAACATTATGTAGCAGAAGCAAATAGCAGTTTCAAAACAGTGCATCATGACCAAGTGGCTGTTTTACCAGTAATGGGAAGGTGGTTCAATATGAGGAAACATATTCGTATGATTTATTATGTGAATAAGGACTAAGCAAAAAATCTGATCACTTCGAAAACAGAACAGACTTCTTACATTAATTAAACACATTTGTGCAAAAATACTCGATAAAATATAAATTGGCGTGCCCAAAAGCTAGCACAAAGCTCAGTGGCTAAAACAAACATCCTTCCAGCTAAAGACAGGAAGAAAATAGCGGGGCATGCCCCTCTGACCTTTTAGAATTGTACTTAGAGGAAAAAAATAGAGGCACAGGAACTGGAAAACAGGAGAAAACAAAATTATTTCTATTTGCAAATGATTTGCATAATAATTTGTAAAATTAAATATTTTGAAAATACCCCCAAATCAAAGGAAAACGTCTTATAGAAAAGAAATGGGGACTGGGTGAAAGTGAAAGCCGCTCGCTTGTGTCTGACGCTTTGCTACCCCATGGACTGTACAGTCCATGAATGTTTGTCCAGGCCAGAATCCTGAAGAGGGTAGCTGTTCCCTTCTCCAGGGGATCTTCCCAACCCAGGAACGGAACCGGAGTCTCCTGCATTGCCCTTCTTTAACAGCTGGGCTAGCAGGGAAGCCCAGGGCATTGAAGTAGCACACTATAAAAGCAACATTTAAAAATCACTAAGAACTTAAGATGGAGTAACTCCCCCTATTTCTACCACTAAAACACCTGGACACTGTATATAAAACAAAAGTAAGGGGTCTCTAAGAGGTGGAGAGGCAGAGCCAGCCTGACTTGGGGACCCAGAGAGTGACACAGCTGTGAGTTTCCTGGGTATTGATACTTCTGCCTCATACGTCCTAGGCTTGGAGCCGAAGATACAGACAGTCTGGAAATGTGATACAAGCAACAACAACACAACCACAGAAACCCTGCTTTCTGTAGCTGAGGGGCAAGGAAAAGGGCAGCTCTGCAATATTTGGACAGTAACTGCCCTGCTCCAAGAAACACCAGAAGAATCTGTGGCCCACCTCACTCACATTGGTAAAGACCACTCCCACTCATCAGGAGGGAGACAGCCCTCAACTCCTGGCGGGGTGGGTGTCAGAGGGTGCAGTGAAGAGCGAGGGTGCTCAGCCCCACCCACCAGCTTGGGAGGGAACCCCATCTGCATCAAGAGTAACAAAGCACCCTGCCCACACTGGGAGTCGAGGGAGGTCCAGTGGGGAACCTGGGCACATGTATCTGCCTCCACGGACCTGCAAGAGAGAGGCTGGGAGCACGGTGCCCCTCCCCTCCCCTCCCGAGCAGCGTGAGAAGGAAAAGAAGCTGTCAGCAGTAGACCTGCTCTGCAGCTGACACAGACTCACATGAGAGCCTGTCTCATAATATAACACAAAAATGTCTAGGCTTCACTTGGAAAATCACTTGTCAGACCAAGAATTGGGACGATCTTAAGCTGAATGAGAAAGACGGCCACCAGAGGACAGAGGTGTTAGAGTGATCTGATAAAACTCAGAGAGCATCCCTGATAAAAAGGCTCCGATGAGCAATTATACACACACTGAAAACAGTGAAACAAAGAAAGCAAAAGCAAAGGAATACGGATGTAGGGAAAAGCAAGCAAGAATTTAAACTGAATAATACAACAGAAAGAAAAAGCACTGTGGGGCAAGGTGGGTTCAACATCAGGACGGAGAAGGGAGGACCCATGAACCGGAAGATGAAGCAAATTTAAAAACAAACAAAAACAGTCAGCACCTCAGAGAGAAAGTTGCCTGAAAAGAAAAGAACAAAACCTCAGGGACCTGCAGGATGATAGCAAAAGTCCAAAATGTGGGTTATTTTGTTCCCAAAATAGAGAAGTAAGGAGGGGCTGAAAAGTACTGGCAGAAATAATGACTGAAAACTACCCAAATTGTCAAGACACAGACGTCGACAGATTCAAGAAGATGAAAGAACCTCAAACAGGATAAACCTACAGAGACCTGTGTCAAGATACATCATAATTAAACTTCTGAATGGTAAATACAAGGGAAAAATTGGAAAGTGGTCCGAGAAAAACGCATTACTTGGAGATAAAGCAGTTTGAACAACAGTGGATTTCTCATGGGAAACCATGGAGGTGAGAAGGAAATACTATTTCAGATCCTGAGAGGAATGAGCTGCCAACCCCAAATTCTATCCTCAGTGAAAATCTCTCTCAAGAATGAAAGGGAACCAAGATATCTCAGATGAAGGAAAACCAAGAGAGGTTGTCACCAGCAGACCGACCCTGGAAGAACGTCTCAAGTAAGCTCTTTAAACAGAAAAAAAGGAAAATTATGAAGGGACCTTAGAGTACCAGGAAGGGAGAGAGTACAGTGAACAGAAATGTGGGCAAATGCCACAGACTTCCCTTCTCCTTCTGGGTCTTATAAATTACACCTGATGCCTGCAGCAAAATTACAACAGTCTCTGATGCACTGCTCAAAGTATGCAGAGATGCTATTGAGGCAATTTTATGTGTGATTAACCATGGAGATAAAGGGCTGTAAAGAGAGGGAAGCCTTCTGTACTTCATACACTACAGATAAATCAAAATGGAATCCTAGAAGATGTTCAAATAACCCACAGGAAGACAGGAGGAAGTAAACAGAGAGGAGGAACAGCAAACAAGAATTAAGTTGCAGAGTTAACTCCTCGCATATCAGTAATGGCATGAATATGAATATGCTAATTAAGATACAGACAGTGGAGGAGTAAGTTAAAAAGCATGATCCAGCCATGTGCTGTCTGCAAGAAACTCACTTCAAATACCATACTGGCAAGTTGAAAGCCGAAGGATGGAAAAAGATGTACGGCGTAAACATTAATCAAAGGAGAGCGGGAGTAGCCAAATTGATACCAGGCAAAGCAGGTTTCAAAGCAAAGAAAACTACCAGGGGCTGACAGGGACACTCATAATGATGTTAAGATCAGTCCACCAAGAAGACAGGGGGCTTCCCAGGTGGCACAGTGGTGAAGAATCTGCCTGCCAGTGCAGAAGACACAGGAGACTTGAGTTCGATCCCTGGGTTGGGAAGATCTCCTGGAGAAGCAAAGGATTTATCTGTAGTGTATGAAGTACAGAAGGCCTCCCTCTCTTTACAGCCCTGGAGAAGGAAACGGCAACCCAGTCCAGTCTTCTTGCTTGGGAAATCCCATGGACGGAGGAGCCTGGTGGGCTACGGTCCATGGGGTCACAAAGAGTCGGGCACAACTTAGTGAGAAAACAAGGACAACCAGGAAGACGAAGAATCCTAAATTTGGATGCAGCAAACAACAGTGCTGCAGAATCGGTGAGACAAAGCCCTGCAGAATAGGAAAGGGAAAAAGACAAACTACACCCGGAACCGGAGACTTCCACAGCACTCTCTTGACAACTGATGGAAAACTGTACAGGAAATCAGGAAGACAGAGAAGCGCCCAGCAACACCATGAATCAAAAAGATCTTATAAGACGCTCTGGCCAACAAAAGCAGAGTACGTTCACTTTTCAAGTGCCCACAGAAGTATTGACAATACACCAGGACAGAACACATCCTTGGCCATGAAACTTATTCCAACAGCTTTTAAAAGAATTGAAATCACACAGTGTGCTCTCGGACCACAGTGGAGTCAAACTAGGAATGAGTAACCGAATGAAAACAGGAAAACATCCGAACATTTGAAACCAGAACAACACCCTTCTGAACAATCCGTGGGTCAAAGAAGAAAATCTCCGGGGAACTAAAACAAATACTCCAGCTGAACACGGATGGAAATAGAATCAATTTGTGGAGCACAGATAAAGTGGGGATGAGAGGTAAATTGGTAACACTGAACGCACATGTTGCAAAGAGGGAAATTCTCAGATCGATAATCATCGAAGCTCCCACTTCAGTCAAGAACCTGAAAGCAGGAGAGCACAGCGGAGTCACAGTGAGCAGAGAGAAAAGACGAGAGCAGAAATTGAAAACAGGAATGTTACGAAGACGTCAGCTTTACCCAAGCTGATACATAGGTTGAAGGCAATGCCTATCAGTCTCGGAAAGAGTTTTTCCTATATACAGATAAGATCATTGTAAAATTTATATGGAAAGGCCAAGGTACTTAAAACTGCTAAATTTTACATTTTGAAAAAGAATCAAGTGGGAAGAATTGGCTGACCTGACTCATTTTCATTTCTGATTGTGGTGGGCTACATACAGAATAGAAATCACCATCCTAATCACTGAAGTGCATCCTTCGGTGGTGCTAAGTACGTTTACATGGCTGTGCAGCTAATCTCCGGGACTCTTTTCATCTCGCAAAACTGAAACTCCGCCCCATTAAGCAGTAACTTGTCCTGTCCCCTCTACCTAGCCCCTGGCACCCACCTTTCTACATCTGTCTCAGTGAATTTGGCTACTCTTGAGACCTCATATAAATGGAATTGTGTAATTCAGTTCAGTTCAGTCACTCAGTCATGTCCGACTCTTTGCGACCCCATGGACTGCAGCACACCAGGCCTCCCTGTCCATCACCAGCTCCTGGGGTTCACCCAAACCCATGTCCTGCCGGGGGCCAGCGTGAGGAACTCCGCCCATGGCAAAGGTCATGAGGAAGGAGGCTTCGGCATACGCAAAGGCGTGGTCAAGCCTCAGGAGACCCCCTGTTCCCGAGCATCTACCCCAAAACCAGAGTCTGTTTTCTGCTCTCACCTACACCTTTGACCTTCCGGGGAGCTCTCCCCCATAACCATTTCTCTCGGAGAAGG
>SJYX01014563.1:99476-153223 GCA_006410675.1 Oreotragus oreotragus
TTTTTTTTTTTTTTTTAGCATCAGTCTTCTTCCTAAATTAACAGCATCCATATGTTTTTTTGATACTTAAAATATGCCAGTTCTTACAACTCCAGAAGAGATTTTTCTTAAGATTTTGATATTTACTATGGTTAAAAAAAATTTTTTTTTAGTGTATCTCTAAAAGTCCCTACTTCTCCCCAGTGAGTTGGCTGCCTCTGAGTGAATACGGGGAAAGACCAGCCAAGAGAGTGTTAGCACATTTAGAAAGCTTGGCTTTTGGTCTCTAAATTCCCCTCTGGTTCTAGCACTTTAAAACCAAAGTGGGGATGTGTTGGGGTCCTTCCCCGGTGGATCCAGGGTAATTCGAAGGTGGGGACGGAATTGGTGTCCCAGGAAAAAAAAACTAATTTAATTACAGATATATAGAGAGATTAGAAACGGATAGTGTACTTAATAACTGTAAAATTCCTCCTATGAAGACCTATCTTTAGTTTGACTCGTTGTTACCCATGTCAGAAAGTTTAAGTTTTATAGAAAAGTCTGCCTTGTCAACAGTTTTACCTTTGGCAAGGGAGGTTTTCTTTTCAATCCGTAAGACAGCAGGTTTCTTTCAACCTCTAGAAAACCAGGTTTCTCTTAAACTCTTCAACACTTCCCACTCCTACTCACCCTGTCTATCTTACTGGGGGGTCTGCGGTACCCTAAGTGGGGTCCTATCCATCTGGAAAACTCAACACTGGGGGAGTCACTGAAATTATTCTGGGGGGAGTGATTAAATCACTCTGGGGGGAGCAACAGAGAGTGCTCTGTGGGGAGCTTTTGCTCCGAAGAACTTACCTTCGAATAGCCTGTTCTGGGCACCACTTGCCAGGGTCCAGCCCCAGGGTAATTCGAAGGGGAGATGGAGTTGGCGTTCTAGGAAAAAGCTTATTTAATTACAGATAGAGAGGGATTAGAAAATTAGCAGAGAAAAAGAGGCTGAATAACTTGGTTTACATGGAATACCAATCACCACCTACGTAGGCCACAGGCATCTTTCTGTTCTCCTGAAGGAGAGGAGGCACTAAGGCCTCCCTGGTCTGATCTTAGAAGCCCAGGCAAAATTAGCAGGCTTGGTGAGTACCCACATTCCAGATGGGAATTCAGCCAGAAAATAGTAGGAAACATTAGTGGAGAAAAAGAGGCTGAATAACTTGGTTTATGAGGGATACCAATAAAATTCCAAGACAAGGAATTTGCACCATCTACGTTGGGCCACCGGTGCCACTTGAATATTGGAAGGCGCCCCTCCTTGGGCTCCTTCTTGCATGGAACTTGAGAGCCGGGGCAAGCAAGTAGACATGGCGGGCACCCATGCTCCAGATGGGAATTCAGCCAGAAAAACAGGGAGCAAGAAAGAAACGACACAGGGGAATCAGCCTTTCCAGAAACTGATCCCATTTCTTTATTTTTCAGGTTTGCTTATATACTTTTTGTTATACATAGGGATGAATACAGAGTCACACAGGAGTCAGCAGATCTGACCCTTGTCAAAATCAGGTGCTTCACATAAATGCATATAAAAAAAAGGTCTTAGGTGTTTTACATCACCTTCTGGCCATGAGGCCTGTTGACATTTTATGACCCTTTCTTTCTGATAACCAAAAAGCTTATTTTTTCCAAGGGTGTTTTTTCTTAAACCAGGTGCCACCCTCCAAATAAAGTTGCATTCCTATAGGGTGAGGGTGTAGGGGGTTACAACTAAGAAAGGAATTTATTTAACCTAAGGTTAACATGATTAATCTTAAACGTTAATATTTATTTCTCCTATATGCTAGTTATATTCACTATAAAGGCAGGGAATATGGAGATTTAGCAGCAAACATCAGCCCAACAAATGAAAACCCTTCACCAATGTAATTCCTAACCAACCCACTATACTAATGGTTTCTAACTTCCCCAAAGAATTTGCCTTTAGTAAGTCCAAAACATCTCGTGCCTCTTACGTTTGGGAGGCTGTAAACAATCACATGTGGCCGGACGAACCTGCTCAGGCAGGCTAGAGAACCTTCAGAGGAGTTCATAAGTTGAAACACTCTTGTCACGCCCAGGAATTTTTATTGACTTGGAGCTGCATGTTTACTCCTTCTCTGAGAGAACCGGTGGGGAACAAACCCCCATAAAGTCAGAGGTGTAGGTGAGAGCGTGAAACAGTAAAGTAGGTAGACTCTGGTTTTGGGGGTAGATGCTTGGGAACAGGGGGTTTCCTGAGGCTTGATCATGCCTTTGCATATGCCGAAGCCTCCTTCCTCATGACCTTTGTCATGGGCGGAGTTCCTCACGCTGGCTCCCTGCAGGGATGACTTTACGATTCTGCTTTTTTATATGCACAAGGGGCCAGGGAAGCAGAAGATGGCCTGGATGAAGGGTGAGGTGGTGGCCATGACGGTGGGCAGCTGAGTTATGGGGACAGGGCTACAGTTGGAGTGGCAATCCTGTAGATGGTGATGGCAATATTGGTGATGGTGAGGGTGATACCCTCTGGCCTTGAAGGTATTGAAGGTGACGGGGTCAAATCCTAAAAACTAACATGTGTCCTCGAGTTGTACTTTTTTCTTGATGTTATGGGTGCATGCTCAGTCGTGTCTGACTTTTTGCGATCCCATGGGCTGCAGCCTACCATGGACAGCTCCTCTGACCATGGGATTTTCCAGGCAAGAATACTTGAGTGGGTTGCCATTTCCTTCTCCAGGGGATCTTCCTGACCCAGGGGTCGAACCCACATCTCCTGTGTCTCCTACACTGGTAAGTGGATTCTTTTCCAGTGAGCCACCTAGGAAGCTTTTTCTTGACGGAAACCCCAAAATGTGTAACATGTTTTTCTACGAGGTCAATGGCTGTCTGATGAAAAGTCTTCATTTGTAGCTGATAAAGGAAAGGACTCAAGAAAAGCCACTTCTGACGTGGGTGCCCACAAAAAGGCTAAAGTAAGAACAGAATTCTGTGAAGACTGCACACTCTTAGTAGCCCTTCCACCGTCACGGGACACTGAGGGCTTTGTGTCACCTTCAGACGCCCTCATGTGGCTTCATCATCAGAAAGTGAAAGGTGAAAGTGTTGGTCCCTCAGTCGTGTCTGACTCTTTGCCTCCCAGTGGACTACAGCACGTCAGGCTCCTCTGTCCATGAGTTTCTCCAGGCAAGAATACTGGAGTGGGTAGCCATTCCCTTCTCCAGAGGATCTGCCCAACTCAGGGATCCGACCTGAGTCTCCTGCATTGGCAGGTGGACGCTTTACCATCTGAGCCACCAGGGAAGTTCAGAAGGGCTTCTGTGTCACTCTGCTAACTAGCAGGCAGCCATGAGCATCCTTCGCAAATCAATGTGCAAAGAATGAAAGATGAGATTGCCTGATTGACTGTGGCCCCAAAGCCAATGAGGCTATAAAGCACATGATTGATCAGAGGCACGTTTGCAAAAGCTTGATTAGTTTGTTTCCCTTCCATTCCGACCTGTGGAGATGAAGCACTTGAGGACAAACACTGGCTACACAATGAGGTTTTCTCAACACCTCTGTTCTGGAACACTTTGCCTCAAACATCCAGGTGTCATCTCTGGTACCTGCAGAGCAGCCCAACCGTGGAGGAGCTGGGCTCCTCCAAACTGTGTGCATCCTAGCCTCATGTGTGGAAGGGAAGAAGACAGGAGCCACGTGAGAGCACGTGAGCACTGCCTGGCAGAGCTGTCCAGAGTGTTTAGGGCAAATAAATGCAGCTGTGCGAATAAGTGGACAATGTCTGCTTCTGGTGACCAGGAGAAAGATGAGACTAACTCAGCCAGGGCGGGCCTAGGCATTCATGGATGACAAAATCCAAGGGCTGCTTCTAGGACTGTTTACTGAACGTCCATATTGGACCAGGAACGATGCTGTAATGTTGCCCTGCGTTCTGGGAAACAAACTCACTCAGAAGGACAATGCAGATAGTGGAGTGCAGTTTGTTACACTGGCGGCCCAAGGCAGAATCTCCTTAGCCAAGGACCCCGACCAGTTTCTGTGAAAACCTTATATACCCTAAGTGTACATGCCCAAACCCCCCTCCCCAAATTCCCTGAAACTAGTCTGAACAAAGGAAAAGAAAGATACAATCAAAGTTAACCCGTGATTCATATGACTTAAGCCCAGGTAGTTAACAGTGGACAATTAGTGATAGGCCTGTGGTCATGCCCCAATAAGCATGATAGAATTTATGATTCTATATGGTTTCACAGATAAGTAGGGTATTCTTTTAGACGACGGGAAGTCTAGGTATGAGCCCTGGGGCTCTTCCTTCCTGGGGGCCTGGTTTTCTAATTGGTATGTCGTTTCCATAGATACTGGGCATATAGCTCAGAGTTCACAGATGGAGTCCTGCTTTCAAGAGGGCGCCTGTTCTGTCTGTTCCCTCCTTCATTAAGAGAGTCCTTCTTGATAGCAGCCCACTGAAGCCTGTAGTCCTATGCTTAGTTCTTCCATGTGTCTTATTTTCCAGATGAGGAAATTGCAAGTGTAGTGTGTTTGGCTAAAGATTCTTAGTTTATAACCCATTTCAGATTGCTGTCATTCAGTTGCTAAGTCCTACTCGACTCTGCAGTCTCATGGACGGCAGCACACCAGGTTCCTCTGTCCTTCACTGCCTCCCCAGCTTTGCTTAAATTCACATTTGTTGTGTTGTTGCTATTGGTTTTGGGAAGTTAGAGGGACTATTGGGAATCTATCTGTCAGGGTTTGAAAGGTTGTTGCTAAACCATGAAAGACTCCGGGATTCTTGGCCTCTGGAGGAGAAGAATTCAATCCGGGGCCAGGGATGAGGCTTGATCGCTCAGAGCTTTTGCATAATAAAGTTTTATTAAAGTATAAAAGAGGTAGAGAAAGCTTCTGACATAGACATCAGAAGGGAGCAGAAAGAGTGCCCCCCTGCTAGTCTTTAGCTGGATGTTATATAGCTACTAGCAGTCTGCTAATTAGAGAAAGGAAATGTCTCAAAACTCAGAGAATGGTAGCGGGCCCCTCACCCACAACATGCATTTTGAGATAATCTTGGCACCAGGCGAGTCATCCTGGGCCATAAAACGATTGACATGAATCTTGAAGAAAGGCAGTTTCCATACAAATATATCGTTTCACTAATGTAGATTAGGAGAACAGTGCATGAGTATAACATACTGGTTTGTCAAGTGGGTTCTGAGCCTTTAGGCGGAATGGGCTTGAAGACAGAATCTAGGGTAAATACATAGTACATTAACATCGCTTACGACAAGCATTTCCATAAGAAAAATGCATTGGTTAGCTCAAGGTTTGAGAAAAGTTAAGTTCAGGTGGAACCAGGTGTCTTTGTGGCAACACAGAATTCTAAGAGAAATCTCTTTTTAAATTTGTATGGAGAAGGAAATAAATATAACACTAGTTTGTTTCCTCCTGCATCTTAAGGAGAGAGAAGACACACTTGCAGCCTCCCTTCTCCGTTTAGAGACCCCTGGCCTTCCTACCCGTTACCCTCTCAGGCTGATCGAGGAAAACCAGCTGCTCGAGAAGGTTCAAGCAGGGTGTTGAAGTCAGGGAATCAGATGTCTTCGAAGACATCTGGAGGGCTGAGGGCCTGGAGTTCAGGAGGAGAAATGTTATGTGGCTGTGATGCGCTGCACCAAAGCCACGTCCTGGGTCTCGGCTTCCCTCAGCACCTGGACCGAATTCACAGACGCTCATCCTCAATCTGCGGTGGCTTTCAGTCACCCGTCCACCCGTGCACCTGAATCCACCGAGGGAAGCACGGCATCTGCGTCTGCTTCTCACATCTCACCCGAGCCTCTCCCGCTGGTAGAGTCCTGGAAGCCTGCCAGAGGAGCCGGAGCCTGGTGGTGCAGGGGGAGAGTGTGTGGCTTCCAGCACACACAGAGGGAAACCTGGGAGCTGGGGAGAGGCTGAGTGTCTACAGACAGAGCCGGCACACTGGGGGCTGCTTGCCTCTGCACTGAGGAGTCAGGCCAGGAGGTCATGGCTTAGTGTGCCAAGATGTCCCAAGGGTTAAAACAATAGTGCAGCCCTATGAAGTTAAAGTCCGTGGTGTTGGAAAAGATCGAGGGCAGGAGAGGAAGAGGGCCTCAGAGGATGGGATGGCTGGATGGCATCATCGACGCAATGGACGTGAACTTGGCAAACTTTGGGGGATGGTGAAGGACAGGGAGGCCTGGCATGCTGCAGTCCATGGGCTGCAGTTGCAGAGCTGGACATGACTGAGCAAATGAACAACAGCAATGTGAGATTAAAAGAGGCTTTTCCTTGGAAGGGAACCGTGACACACCTAAAAAGCAGAGACTTCACTTGCTGACAGAGGTCTGTCTAGTCAAGGCTATGGATTTTCTGATAGTCATGTACGGATATCAGAGTTGGAGCACAAAGAAGGCTGAGCGCCCAAGAACTGATGCTTTTGAACTGTGGTATTGGAGAAGATTCTTGAGAGTCCCTTGGACAGCAAGGAGATCCAACCAGTCCATCCTAAAGGACATCAGTCCTGAATGTTCATTGGAAGGGCTGTTGCTGAAGCTGAAGCTCCAATACTTTGGCCACCTGATCCGAAGAACTGACCCATTGGAAGAGCAGGGTCTTTTCTATTGGAAAAGAATGCTGGGAAAGACTGAAGGCAAAAGGAGAGGGGTGGAAGAGGATGAGATGGTTGGATGGCATCACCGACTCGACGGACAAGAGTGTGAGTGAGCTATGGGGGATAGTGGAGGACAGGGAAGCCTGGCGTGCGGCAGTGGAAGGGGACGTAAAGGCTCTGAACAGCAGCAACAGAGGAAGGTGCAGACGCCTGAAAAGCCATACTGTGTGCTGGCTCCTCATCATGACACTTGTCCCATGTGAGAAAAGTCAAGCGTGGCCCCGGTGATCACACTGTTGATGGCGCTGCTTGCCGTCAGTGCCATCGTCATCACCAAGGTCATCACCGTCCCTAGCTGGCCTCCCGTGCACCAGTCTGCTCTGTGTCCTCTGGTTGCATGGCCTTTAGTCTTGAGAAGGCAGCGGTTGTGGGTGGTGCTGCGATGTCCACACAGATTGTGTGTACTGGGGTGTCCACCCAGCCCCCGCTGCTGTGATGCAGACCGCCACGGCTGCTCCCCTCTGCTGGCGAATCGCCCTCAGGTGACAGAAGCCGCCTCCCAGGAAAGCAGACTTGAGAGCGGGGTTCTGACCCTGACATCACTCCTGGGTCAGCTGGCAATGAGGATCCCACCCTGGGAGGCGGGGGATCGTTAGCCCCCGGCGTGCGGGAGCTGCCAGCTGCAACAGGTCTGCCTCTGTGAACAGGAATCCAGAGCAGGTGAAGGGTTTGCAGTGAGTCCTGCAACATCGCTGCCTTGGCTGGGCCCTGAGGAGAAGGCACAGGACTCTAGGACAGGATGTGGTCTCCGGGAGCATCTTGCTCCTCTGGCCCCTTGGGTCTGCAGGTGTCATTCAGACAGAGGAGGGTCCCCTGGGGGCCCCAACTCAGCAGCGGCCTTGCACACAGCATCACCAGATTAAACAAAGGAGCCAGTGACCCTTGACTTCCTGACATGCAATGGTACCTGTTATTATAAAGGGAGTCCCATAGTCAAGGGGTGATAGTGAGTGTTGGTCAGTAGCAAGCAGTCCATTCCAGCACGACCACAGACCTTTCCTTTGATTTTTCCCCTGACAGGCTGCTGTCCTGACTGTTCTGGAAGCTCTGCTTGCGGTAAGCACTTCATTTTAATAAGTATGTGAAAATTAGTTTACTGTGGTAAGTGCTACTGTGCATGCGATTACCGTCAACGGCAACTTTTTAAATGTTTTCTTTGTTAATTCTTCCTTTTCCTCTGTTGTTGCTGCTCACTCGCTAAGTTGTGTCTGACGCTTTGTGACCCCGTGGACTGCAGCACACCACGTCCCTGTCCTTCACTATCCCCCGGAGACTGCTCAAACTCATGTTCAAATCATCCTCCTTTTTCACAATATAATTGACTTATTATCTTGCTTTCTTGTTGGTTTTGAAGAGTACTTTATATATTGAAGGTATTTAACTTATATATGGTTAAGACATTTTATTTTTGCTATTTTTAAAACTGAATTCTGTTTATGTTAATTTTGTAGTAGTTTTTATGTAGTATCTTTATGCAGTTTACTACACGAACTTTCTCTATGAATTCATTATTATTACTATTTGCTCTTAAAGATCTGGTTTACTTTGCTTTGAGATGAGATAACTTTTTCCTGCATTTTACTCTAAGTTTCATGATTTTCTTTTTTATATGATTTTCTCTTTAATGCATCTATTTTGGAGTATGCTCTGAGGTGCGGGTTGGACCTTTTAAATATCTGAACGCTTACACCTCACATTTTCTTGGCCATTCGTCAGATCAGCAGTCTCCATCCCTTGAAATTCTGTTTCTTTAGCTCTATTTCTGGAGACTTCATTTTCCTTTCTATGTCTGCCCTTGCTTCATCACTCTCTTGCTTTAATTGCTTTGAATAATAATACAACTTCATATTTGATGTGAGTCTCTTTTTTATTATTCTTCTTTGTTGCAATAGGTTTCGGTCATCCTTAGCTATTTAGTTTTCTGGGTACATCTGAGAATCCCTCACGTTTTAGAAGCACTCTGTTGTGGTTCTGCTGGGAAGTCCATCAGATGCATAAATGAACTTGGGGAGAGTTTTGCAGAGGCCGGGTCAGGAGGCTTTGCCATGTTTGTAGAATGTGTGTCTGGGCTTGGCTTGGCTGCCAGGAGGCTGCTGGGGCGGTGAGACCCCTTCTCTCTTCTGGGACCAGCCAGGGCCTGCTCGCAGCCAGTCCCTCTGTGCCTGTGTGATTGGGCAAGGTCAGGACCTGTGGGCAATGCTCTCCCGTGGCCCATGCTCTCCCGTGGCCCCTGCCCCCTGCAGCCTCTCTCGTCTCCCTGGGCTTGGGGCAAGAGCGAGTGGCTGATGGGGGGTCACCTTCTCATTTCTCATGAAAGCTGTGGGGGAGTTCCTCAATGTTTCACACACATCTTAGATGTTAATCTCAGCAGCACTCCCAGCAGAGAGATGGTAACCCATAGCAACTGGTGAGCAAGCTGGGGACGGAAGAGAGGTCTTCTAATGAGCCCCAAAGTCAGCTGGTTGACAAGGTCACCAGGATCCAGCCCCGGCCTGTCTGTCTCAGTGCTTCTCTTTCTCACTCTATTACAAGCTGGATGTTGGCTGGCACTGAGGGCTGGGCTGCCAGGAGTTAAACCGTGCACAGAGCCCTGAGAGCTCACCTACAGGGTCCAGCTTGGCCGAGGTCCAGGCGCTGACTGCTCTCCACAAATTGAACGGGTTGGTCTCCCCCTTGCTCTGATGCTCAGTTGACATCCGGAAGGTGTCCGCACTTCAGATGAACGGTAGCAAGTTAACGCCTTGGCAAGCATCACATCTCTGACACCTGGCCAGCCCTCACTCCCCCAGCCCCGTGTGCCTTGGTTTCCTCCCTGGAGATCTGGTGAGGGCTTGTGCCCTGATCTCTGGGGACCTTCAGCTGCTGCAGATAACAGGGAAGCTGCCCTTTCATGCACAGCCTTATCACTCAGAGGGCATTGCTCTGTCTTCCAAGAAGACACTTATTAACATGTCTTCAGAACCCAGTTTTCATCTCCCACCCACTTTCCCTTCCTCCCTAGGGGACTTTGAAACCCCAGAGCTTTGAAGAAGAAAGCTGCCTGTTTCTCAAGAAGAGCTCTTCATCCGTTCCCCATGCGTCATCCCAGAGGCGTCCTGACACCTTTTTGATCGCTGTGATGCTGAATGTCCTGCCCAGTGACCCTCCTGATCTGTACTGACATCCTTCCTTTCATTCTGAAGTTTGCAGCTGGGGTGGGGGGAAGCCCTTCCAGGGACCAGATGAAGTTCACCTCAGGCAGACTCCTGCATTGATAAGCTCGCAGCTAAAAATTGGCTCCCCATCCCCTGCAGTTGCCAATCATTGAGATGCAGATTCAATAGAAAAGAACCCCAGGTGTCCCTAGCAGCTGGAAATCAGCCTGTATTGAAATGGGAATAGACCGGGGATTGGAAGCTGCCTTCTGAGCTGAGGAACAGGGAAACTCCCTTCTCTGTCAAGCTGTCAAATTACTCACCCAAGGGGAGATGCCAGACTCTTAGTTCCCCTGTCTTCAATTATCTGCAGGGGCAGGCAGCCAATTGTTCTGGACTCTACCCACCTGTCCGCTGCTGGAAGGGCTGATCCTGCCAGGGACAGATGCCCAGGCTGTCTGGGGTCCCCTTTTGGGGAAGGAAGAGCTGGAAGTTTCTAGTTAAAAGCTTTCCTTCACTAGCCTCTGTAGTCGATGTCCACAGAGAGACTTCCTTTGTTACTCTGCCCGCCCCATGAATAAATAGCAGCTGATGACTGTTGCCATCCAACCAGCTATGGCTTCTGCAGCTTTTTGACACATGTAACCGATTCTGACACCAGAGTTTTGGCTCTGTTTGTGATTTTCACATCATTGGTATCTTTTTTTCCCCTTATAAACTCAGTGTCATTGAGGGTCTGTATGTTGAAGATTGTGTTGCAGTGAGGAGGAAAAAAGAGGAATGGCTTTTGCTTTCCCTCCCCCTGAGCAAAGAAGATGAAGAGAACAGTGAGCAGGCTTGAGTTTTTCTTCACCTGTTCCTAACCTGTGCACGCAGGCTAGGTCGCTTCAGCCGTGTCTGACTCTGTGACCCCATGGGCTGCAGCCCACCAGCTCCTCTGTCCGTGGGATTCTCCAGGCAAGGATACTGGAGTGGGTTGCCTTGCCCTCCTCCAGGGGATCTTCTCCACTCAGGGATCGAACCTGCGTCTCTTGTGTCTCCTGCACTGGCAGGCGTGTACTTTACCCCGACGGCAGCCCATTGCTGATGTGTAGCCTGTGGCTAAGCTGGCTTTTCCGCTTGGAGTGAGCTGGATTTTGCACCTATTGTGCTTGGACTGCATGTTAATTACGTCCTGTATCTGGGGCTCACCTTACAGCACTCTTCACGGGTCACCCCCTGTAGTTTTTCTCTATTTGCAGTATAGAAAGAAGGCTTCAGCAACATATGCGGACTTCGCTGGTAGTTCAGAGCTCAGGTGGTGAAAATCCACCTGCAATGCAGGAGACCCCAGTTTGATTCCTGGGCTGGGAAGATCCGCTGGAGAAGGAAAGGGCACCCATTCCAGTAGGCATGGGCTTTCCTGGTGGCTCAGATGGTAAAGAATCTGCCTGCAGTGCGGGAGAGCTGGGTTCATTCCCTGGATTGGAAAGAGTCCCCTGGAGAAGGGAACAGCTACCCACTGCAGTATTCTGGCCTGGAGAATTCCAGGGACCGTACAGTCCGTGGGGTCGCAAAGAGTCGGACACGACTGAGCGACTTTCATTCCACTTCCTGTCTCTTGTTGCAGAGCACAAGTTCCAGGCACAAGGGCTTCAGGAGTGGTGGGGCACAGGCTTCAGCTGCTCCGTGGCATGCGGAATTTTCCCAGACCAGGGATCAAGCCCGTGTCCCCTGCATCGCTTTGCTCCTCACCACTGACCCCTGAGTGTGGGCCCTCACTTTATATAATCCCCCAGGCTCCTCACCAGTGGGGGTCGGGGCACAGTTCTTGAGACAGGAACCTGCTGTGTGCTCCCTTCCCCCACCTGAGGATTAAAGCCACCTTTCTATTTCCTTCAGACTCTGTCTCTGTATTTTTTATTCAGCTTCAGTAGGCAGAGAAAGCCAAGGTTTTGGTGGCAACCACTGATCTGTGAATTATTTTCTAGCATATATCATACTGGCAAAGACATGGAGCAGGGAGAAGCTTCTGGAATCACCCAATCACTCCCTGTGGTTAATCCATGGGGAAATGGAGGCCCAGAGTGCCACTGTGGATGGCTGTCCAAGGCCACCTGGCAATCTGGAAGCTGAGTTACAGTTTTTTAGGACTATACAAATAAGATCTTCTGAACTATCTACATCCCGTTCATTCACTCAGCAAACAGCCTGGGAGAGGCCTGCCACCCCACCTGTGATTGACTGTGGGTCAAACAGAAAGCAAGACACCACATCTTCCCCATCGAGGTGGCGAGGACTTCAGGAGGAAGGGCAAACAGAGGTCACATGGTTGGAAGCCTTTGTTTCCTGTGAGTGGTCAGTGACAATGTGGAGACAGGAATAGAGGGAGATAAATGCTGTCTAAGCCCGATGGTCAGAGAACAGAGGCGGCATGCAGGCAGCTGGAGGCAGAGGTGCCTTTGGACTCCACCTCCAAGGAGGAGCCAGGTTTCCATGGGGACCTGTGGATGGGGAAGAAAGACAAGAGCAGCTCAGAATAAAGCTTACTCTTTGAAACTTAAAAATGTTACCTGAGCCCAAGTTTGGTCTGCTCAGGGCATGACAGGGCAATTAACCGAGAGATGAGATATTGAGGCAAAGAATACTTTATTCAGAAAGCCAGCTGACCAGGAAGATGTCAGACTAATGTCTCAAAATAACCGTCTTATGACGTCTGGATGCAGGTCCTTTTATAGAATAGAGATGGGGGAAGGAGTTGAGGAAGTAAAGACCATTATCTTGCAGACATCTTCTGGAGTGGCCAAGCTCAAGGAGGAGCGTGTTAGGAGTTTGTTAATCAGAGGGTCATAGTTCCCTGAAGTAGGTCATTATGTATGATTATAATAACAAACCTAGACAGCATATTAAAAAGCAGAGACTTCATTTTGCTGGCAAAGGTCCATATAATCAAAGCTATGGTTTTTCCAGTAGTCATGTCTGGATGTCAGAGTTGGACCATAAAGAAGGCTGAGCACCCAAGAATTGATGCTTTTGAACTGTGGTGCTGGCGAAGACTCTTGAGAGTCCCTCGGGCAGCAAGACGATCAAATCCTAAAGGAAATCAACCCTGAATATTCATTGCAAGGACTGATGCTGAGGCTGAAGCGCTAATACTTTGGTCACCTGATGAGATAGTAGTTGTCTGTCTGTGACTGGCTGGCTTATTTCTCTTAGCATAACGTCCTCAAGGTTCATCCATTTTGTAGCCGGTGTCAGAAGTTCCTTCTTTTTTAAGGCTAAGAAATATCCTGTTGTATTGAAGTTCCAATATTTGGGCCACCTGATGCAAAGAGCTGACTCACTGGAAAAGACTCTGATGCTGGGAAAGATTGAGGGCAGGAGGAGAAAGGGACGACAGAGGATGAGATGGTTGGATGGCATCACCAGCTCAATGGACATGAACTTGAGCAGGCTCTGAGAGATAGTGAAGCTCAGGGAAACCTGGCATGCAGCAGTCCATGGGTTGCAAAGAGTCACACATGACTTAGAGACTGGACATCAACAACAACAATGTAACAAAAGCAATGAAAAACAAAGGTTACAGTCAAAGAAGCAGATCCATCACAGATTCAGAACCTGCTCTTTCCTGCAGCAAAAATATGAGTCTCATCCAAACACAGAGAGGGCGCTCATCAAAGACGGGCTTGCCTCACTGCACGGGGGACAGGACAGTTAACGGTCTCCAGACTTTCTTCACAGATTTGTTAAGGACACTGAGATATTCAGCCAGAGCCTACCCACACAAGCAAGCAGAGGCTAATCCTCACCTCAGACTCAGTGTGAAAGGAAGGGTGCCCGCCATGGCCACGTGTATCTCTGCCCTGGATAGACATTAGGGTCAGCCAGGTTCCTGCCCCCCAGGAAGGGTCCATGCTCTGAGCACCCTTCCTGATGCTGGACCCCAGGAGGCCTCGAACACTGACACTGCATCAGAGCTTCTCCTCCAGGCCTGGGCTGAACAGCTCCCAAAGCAACTTCTTGGTGTCCAGGTCTTGGAGATGGGCTGTATGGATTCCAACCACTTATTCCAAGATAACCATCATGCAAGTATTCTGATTGTTTTTTCTCCTCCCTGATAAGGTTTGGAAAGTAATAAAGAAAGGTGCCCCAAGGAAACAAGATAACAGGATTAAAGTGAGAACAGACTGGCAATGTCTCCGAGATGGTCCTGATGACCTGCAGCCAAATTCTTCCTCTTAATTGTCACTAAAGGGATTATACAATTTCCTTCTCAGATGTAAAGTGTTGTGACTAGCAGTGTGTAATTAAAGTACATTCCAAAGGGAAAAGATAGCGGCTCAGGTAGGCCTTGGAGAGTCTGTCTTGGGGAGAACCTCATTTGTGCTCTTTCCAGCATCCGTATCGGGAGGCGGGAAGATCTGGTTCGGGCCTTGGGAGTAGGAGTAATTAAAATACCTTTAATTGGAAGATTCCATGATGCCTTCCAAACAGCAGAGCGTAATTGGCAGCCAGTTCCTCTGGCCTCCTGTGGGGAACCATCGAGAAGACCGGAATTCTTCTCAGGTGGGAAGGGGCTTCAAAACGGAGTTTGGCTGTGGCTATGTCTACATTCGTGAGGCCCAAGGTTGCTGTTGTTCAGTTGCTCAGTGTTCAGCTCTCTGTGACCCCATGGACTGCAGCATGCCAGGCTTCCCTGTCCTTCACCATCTCCCAGAGCTTGCTCAAACTCCTACCCATTGAGTCAGTGATGCCATCCAACCATCTCATCCTCTGTCATCCCCTTCTCCTCCTGGCCTCAATCTTACCCAGCATCAGGGTCTTTTCCAATGAGTCGGCTCTTTGCTTCAGGCCTGGGGAGAGGCTCTTGAACTGTGAGGGCAGGAGATTAATACTGGGGGCCCCAGGCAGGATGTGTGAATAACTGAGGAGTCCTTTAGGGAAGGACAGACAGACAAATGGACAGAAGTGATGTCAGGGCTGAGAAACAAAGGCCTGTCCATGGCGGGGAGACTGATGGTATTTGAAGACTGTACTCGTTTTTCTCCTGCTGCTGGAAGAAATGACCATGCGTGTAGTGGCTTGAAACCACAGGGATTTACGATCTTACGGTTCTAGAGATCCAAGTCCAGAGTGGGTGGCAGGGCTGCAGGCCTTCTGAGGCAGGGGTGGGCTGGGGGAGAAGCTGTTTGCTGCTTTTTCCAGCTTCTCGAGGCTGCCAGCATCCCCAGGCTGGGGGACCCTTCCTCTGTCTTCAAAGCTAACTTCTTCCAGCCTCTCTCTGATGTGTGTGCCCATCCTCACATCCCCTCTGACCTCCTGTCTTCCTCTTGGAAGGACCCTCACAGTGGCCCAGGGTGCCCAGGGTCATCTCTAGCCTCAGACCCTTCCTGGCCTCTGCAGAGTTCCTTTTACCCACAGGCCACATTCACGGATTCTGGAGATCAGAACAAGGACACCCTGGATGGGTCCTGAATGCACCCACATGAGCTCCAAGGAGGAGCCGGCAACTAAGCGGTCACAGAGCCGGTGTCTCCAGGGAGACCCTGGGATAAAGGAAGAAGGAAACGCCACCTCCGGGTCCTCATCATATTTGTTTTAAAGAAAACCATGGTGAAGCACACACGAATATAAAATTTACTACATTAACCATTTAAAACTCGTGCAGGAGGACCTGAGGCTGAGTTGACTTTGATCACCCCTGGAGGCAGAGGATGAGATGGTTAGGTAGCCTCACTGACTCAACGGACATGAATCTGAACAGACTCTGGGAGCCAATGGAGGACAAAGGAGCCTGGAGTGCTGTCGTCCATGGGGTTGCAGAGAGTCAGACACGGCTTAGTAGCTGAAAAACAATAACCTCTCCAGCAGGACCACAGTGGTTCGGTGATGTAGCAGTGGGTGTGGCTAGATGAGACAGCCCCGCGGAGAGGAATCCCGGAGGGAGTTGTACTGACACCTGAAGAATGACCCGCGTGGTGACCAGGATGAGTGTAATTTGAATCACAGTGGTGATGACATCTGGCTTTCCCTGTTTATTTGATTCCTAGGCCCATGCTGACACATCTTGTGTGTCAGGGGGAGGTGTTCAGGACCCTGAGAATTGTTTGTGTCCACCGAAAATGTGATTCCAGGGTCACTTAGGGCCTTATGTTTTAGAAACTATTATTTGGTTTATTAAAACCACACATTAAAAAATAACATCTTTACCCCTTTAGATTCAGCTGTGATTAATGTCTGACTTTATTTTAAGTGGAATGAGTATATCTGATACACTTTCTTTTCTTTTTCACATTTCAGCTGATGCAGTAGCAAACAAACCTCCAAAGCACTTAAATGTGCTTGCCATTCTAATAAGTTAAGCTAACAAGTATGGAGTGTCTTTAACGCTCCATGTTTCAATCAGTCTTGTGAACTCAGTGGTATTCTCTTATTCCTCTTAAGATAACCTCTTTTAGAAAATATTAAAGAGCATGATCTAAAGGGCTTGAATGAGTGAGGCACACAGAGAAAGGACACTCTTGCCGCCTACAGGGAGATAAAAATGTCAGCTCAGAAGCCTCCCTTGCAGCGGCTCCCAGCCATTGCCCACTGAATGTCACTACTGTTCTTACTGTATGGCCATCGATTCCCCCCTAAACTTACATAAATGGTATCACACAGTTGGCCCTCTTTTGAGTCCGGCATCTTTCAGACACATCAGGTCTGTGGGGTGCATCCCTGTGGTCCAGGGTGCCAGTGGGGCATCCCTTCCCGTTGCTAGAGTCCATTGCAGGAACTGATGCTGAGCATTCATCTATTCTATTAATACTAACGAAGGACACTCAGGTTCTTTCCAGCATTTGGCTAATAGAACACTGCCCCATGGCGGACATGTCTTTTGGGGCATGTGCAGACACATTTCGGTTCTAAGAGTAGGATGGCTGGGTCAGAGAGGAGGCGATGTTCATTTTCGATAGACAATGTCCAACAGCTTCCCAAAGTTACCGACCATTTCCACTCCCAATGGTACTATCTGAGTTTCTGCTGCTTCACACCTTCACCAACACTTGGTGTGGTCGGTTTTTAAAAGGTAAGCCATTTATGTGAGAACACTGCTGGAGTTCTTTCTGGTTTTCAAATATATGTACCCAACAACTAATAAAATTGGACACGTTTTCGTCTTTATTGGCCATCTCGATATCCTGTTTTATGAAGTTCAAGTCTTTGCCCACTTTTTCTTGATTGTCTTCTATTAAGAAATAGGTAAGAGTTATTTTTCCTTATTTGCCATACCTATCATGAGCATACTGCAGACATTTCCTACTCATCTTGATCGGTCACTTTGTTCACTTACTCCTTCCCCTCCTGCCCATTTTGGCGGCCACCTGTTTGTTCTTCATGTTTATAGCTCTACTTCTGTATTGCTATTTTTGTTCATTTGTTTTGTTTCTTGGGTTGCACTTGTAAATGATCATAATGATGCTAAAGCTGAAACTCCAGTACTTTGGCCACCTCATGCGAAGAGCTGACTCATTGGAAAAGACTCTGATGCTGGGAGGGATTGGGGGCAGGAGGAGAAGGGAACGACCGAGGATGAGATGGTTGGATGGCATCACTGACTCGACGGACGTGAGTCTGAGTGAACTCCAGGAGATGGTGATGGACAGGGAGGTCTGGTGTCCTGCGATTCATGGGGTCGCAAAGAGTCGGACATGACTGAGCGACTGAACTGAACTGAACTGACAGCATTTGTCCTTCTGTCGTTCTTTGTCGTTCTGTGTCTTTGCACAACACCCTCTAGGTCCATCACTGATTTTGAAGATGGTGAGATTTTTAGGGCCATGTAATATTCCATTGTGTATGTATACCACTCTTTTTTATCCATTCATCTATCAGTGGGCACTTTTTTTTAGGTTGTTCCCATTGTTTTTGGCCATTGTAAATAGTTCTGTAATGAACATAGGGGTGCAAATATCTTTTCTAATTAGTGTTTTCATTTTCTTTAGATAAATATCCAGAGTAGCTGGCTCCTTGAAAAGATAAACTAAATTGATAAAGTTTTAGTCAAACGCATCAAGAAAAAAAGAGGACCCAAATCGATACAGTCAGAAATGGAAGAGGATGAGTTACAAACAGCACAGAAATGCAAAGGATTGTAAGAGATATGTCAATAAAACAGACAATCTAGATGAAGTAGAAAAATTCACAGAAATATACAAACTTCCAAGACTGTCTTGGAAGAATCAGGGAGAAATACAAAATACGAATAGACTGCTGCTGCTAAGTCGCTTCAGCCGTGTCGACTCTGTGCGACCCCATAGATGGCAGCCCACCAGGCTCTGCCGTCCCTGGGATTCTCCAGGCAAGAACACTGGAGTGGGGTGCCATTTCCTTCTCCAATGTATGAAAGTGAAAAGGAAAAGTGAAATCACTCAGCTGTGTCTGACTCTTCGCGACCCCGTGGACTGTAGCCTACCAGGCTCTTCCGCCCAGGCAAGAGTACTGGAGTGGGTTGCCATTGTCTTCTCCATGAATAGACTAATGAATAGACTAATTACCAGTAAAAAAANAGTGGGCTGCCATTTCCTTCTCCAATGTATGAAAGTGAAAAGGAAAAGTGAAATCACTCAGCTGCGTCTGACTCTTCGTGACCCCATGGACTGTAGCCTACCAGGCTCTTCCGCCCAGGCAAGAGTACTGGAGTGGGTTGCCATTGCCTTCTCCATGAATAGACTAATGAATAGACTAATTACCAGTTAAAAAAAAAAAAAAAAGCCAATTGAAAAAGGGAAAAACTCCCAGCAAACAAAAGCCCAGGGCCAGATAACGTCACAGGAGATTTCTACCAAACATTTAGTGAAGCGTTAGCTCCTATCCTACTCAAAGTTTCCCATAAATCTGCAGAGGAAGAAATATTTCCAAACTCATTCTGGGAGGCCTCTCCCAAGTGCCTGCTTTTGTTTGTTTTATGCTTTTGTTGGGAATACTTCGGTTTGCATGTTTGTGGAGGGCTGTCAGGTCTTGCCTGGCGGCTCAGCTGGTAGAGAATCCGCCTGCAATGCAGGAGACCTGGGTTCAGTCCCTGCCTTGGGAAGATTCCCTGGAGAAAGGAATGGCTACCCATGCCAGTATTCTTGCCTGGAGAATATCACGGGCCGTAGCCGTGTCTGTGGGTTCACAAAGACTCAGACACGACTAACTTTTACTTTTCAGAGTGCCGTTAATCATGCTCCTCACTTCCTGATACTCTGTCTTAATCATTCCCTCTAAGACTTGCTCTCTCTGCTCCTTTTTTCTATTTTTCCTTCATCCCAGATCGTGATCCTCCCAGTCCCTTCTTTTACACCCACTGACTCACTCTTTCTAATACATTTCTGCTACTGCTAAGTCACTTCAGTTGTGTCCGACTCTGTGCGACCCCACAGACGGCAGCCCACCAGGCTCCCCCGCCCCTGGGATTCTCCAGGCAAGAACACTGGACTGGGCTGCCATTTCCTTCTCCAATGCATGAAAGTGAAAAGTGAAAGTGAAGTTGCTCAGTCATGTCAGATTCTTAGGGACCCCATAGATTGCAGCCTCCTAGGCTCCGCCATCCATGGGGTTTTCCAGGCAAGGGTATTGGTGTGGGGTGCCATCGCCTTCTCTGAATAAATTTCTACCTGTCCTTAAATATTTGTGCACCTTCAAGAATCTCATTTTCAAAGAAATTTCCTTACACGCTGTTGTGTCACAGACCCCATTCTGTTTATTACTTTTATTTTCTCACTCAACACTACACTTTTAAAAATGTGCCTGCTTACCTCCAGGGACTCCTGGCCTTTGGTTCATTGCTCGCACCTCCCACACCCCCCACATCTTACCTGCTCTGCTTCTCCCCCACGGACACTTGGGTATCTCTGGCTCCCTCCCCACTCTCCCCCCAACACTACGTCCTTGTGTTTGACCTCTCTCGGTTCCCACACAGGAGCAGGACTGCCGGGCCCTGTGTCACACGGTTAATCTCACTAGGGGCAGCCACCTGCTCTCCACACTGGCGTGACGTGCCCTATCCCACCAGCAGTGCATGAGGGCCTCTTTTTGCCACATCCTCACTGACATTTTCAGGCTCTCTGCAAGTTGTGCCAATCAGAGGGATGGGTGGGGAATGTATTCTTATGATGGCTTTAACCAGCACTTCTGGGGTTCTGAGAGAAGCTGCCCATCTCTCCATCTCACAGCGGCTGTTCAGCTTTCCCCTTCTATATGCTTCACTCACTTAACAAATGTATGGTGGCCATCTTGTTGGGTTTTGACCATTCCTTGCATATTCCAGGTGTCAATTTCTGGCTGACTTCTTTTAAGAAGCGAACTTCCCTGATCTGTCATCTATTTGTTTAACTTTATCCCAAGTCTTTAATATTGTCATTGTTAAATTCACCTATTAATATGTTTTACTAGATTTATACTTTTTGAGTGTCATATGAAAGTGCATAATCAGTTCAAGATAACATCTTTCTAGCACTTATTCTCGGAGAAGGCAATGGCACCCCACTCCAGTACTCTTGCCTGGAAACTCCCATGGATGGAGGAGCCTGGTGGGCTGCAGTCCATGGGGTCGCCGAGTCAGACACGACTGATGACTTCACTTTCACTTTTCACTTTCATGCATTGGAGAAGGAAATGGCAACCCACTCCAGTGCTCTTGCCTGGAGAATCCCAGGGATGGCGGAGCCCATTGGGCTGCCGTCTGTGGGCTTGCACAGAGTCGGACATGCCTGAAGCAACTAAGCAGCAGCAGCACTTATTCTATTAACATTATTATTACATTTACTGCATTTGTTTCTAACCAAGCGAGGGATCATTTTTCCTAGGTTGTGAGGGAATTTGTGTTTTATCCACAAAGTGAGCTTTGTACCCAACGTTATCAATTTAAAAAATCTATTCCTCTCACTGAAGGGTGAGGTCATCTTTCTCAGAAAATAGGTCCCCGAATACACGAGTCTGCTGATGAGCCTTCTGTCTTATTGTGCTAGTGAGGAGAAGGGGGTGGCAGAGGTTGAGATGGCTGGATGGCATCACTGACTCCACGGACATGAGTTTGAACAAACTCTGAGAGATAGTGAAGGACAGTGAAGCCTTGCCAGGGTCCAGCCCCGGTGGATCCAGGGTAATTCGAAGGGTGGACGGCGTCGGCGTCTAGGAAGGAACTTAATTATAGATATAAAGAGAGATTAGGAGAGAACAGTATGAAAAATTAGTGAAGAAAAAGAGGCTGAATAACTTGGTTTACATGGAAGACCAATAAAACTCCAAGACAAGGAGCTTGCACCACTTACGTAGGCCACAGGCGTCTTTCCCTTCTCCCAAAGGCTGTCTCTTATACACATCTCTGCTTTTGTTTGTTTTATGCTTTTGTTGGGAATACTTCGGTTTGCATGTTTGTGGAGGGCTGTCAGGTCTTGCCTGGCGGCTCAGCTGGTAGAGAATCCGCCTGCAATGCAGGAGACCTGGGTTCAGTCCCTGCCTTGGGAAGATTCCCTGGAGAAAGGAATGGCTACCCACGCCAGTATTCTTGCCTGGAGAATATCACGGGCCGTAGCCGTGTCTGTGGGTTCACAAAGACTCAGACACGACTAACTTTTACTTTTCAGAGTGCCGTTAATCATGCTCCTCACTTCCTGATACTCTGTCTTAATCATTCCCTCTAAGACTTGCTCTCTCTGCTCCTTTTTTCTATTTTTCCTTCATCCCAGATCGTGATCCTCCCAGTCCCTTCTTTTACACCCACTGACTCACTCTTTCTAATACATTTCTGCTACTGCTAAGTCACTTCAGTTGTGTCCGACTCTGTGCGACCCCACAGACGGCAGCCCACCAGGCTCCCCCGCCCCTGGGATTCTCCAGGCAAGAACACTGGACTGGGCTGCCATTTCCTTCTCCAATGCATGAAAGTGAAAAGTGAAAGTGAAGTTGCTCAGTCATGTCAGATTCTTAGGGACCCCATAGATTGCAGCCTCCTAGGCTCCGCCATCCATGGGGTTTTCCAGGCAAGGGTATTGGTGTGGGGTGCCATCGCCTTCTCTGAATAAATTTCTACCTGTCCTTAAATATTTGTGCACCTTCAAGAATCTCATTTTCAAAGAAATTTCCTTACACGCTGTTGTGTCACAGACCCCATTCTGTTTATTACTTTTATTTTCTCACTCAACACTACACTTTTAAAAATGTGCCTGCTTACCTCCAGGGACTCCTGGCCTTTGGTTCATTGCTCGCACCTCCCACACCCCCCACATCTTACCTGCTCTGCTTCTCCCCCACGGACACTTGGGTATCTCTGGCTCCCTCCCCACTCTCCCCCCAACACTACGTCCTTGTGTTTGACCTCTCTCGGTTCCTACACAGGAGCAGGACTGCCGGGCCCTGTGTCACACGGTTAATCTCACTAGGGGCAGCCACCTGCTCTCCACACTGGCGTGACGTGCCCTATCCCACCAGCAGTGCATGAGGGCCTCTTTTTGCCACATCCTCACTGACATTTTCAGGCTCTCTGCAAGTTGTGCCAATCAGAGGGATGGGTGGGGAATGTATTCTTATGATGGCTTTAACCAGCACCTCTGGGGTTCTGAGAGAAGCTGCCCATCTCTCCATCTCACAGCGGCTGTTCAGCTTTCCCCTTCTATATGCTTCACTCACTTAACAAATGTATGGTGGCCATCTTGTTGGGTTTTGACCATTCCTTGCATATTCCAGGTGTCAATTTCTGGCTGACTTCTTTTAAGAAGCGAACTTCCCTGATCTGTCATCTATTTGTTTAACTTTATCCCAAGTCTTTAATATTGTCATTGTTAAATTCACCTATTAATACGTTTTACTAGATTTATACTTTTTGAGTGTCATATGAAAGTGCATAATCAGTTCAAGATAACATCTTTCTAGCACTTATTCTCGGAGAAGGCAATGGCACCCCACTCCAGTACTCTTGCCTGGAAACTCCCATGGATGGAGGAGCCTGGTGGGCTGCAGTCCATGGGGTCGCCGAGTCAGACACGACTGATGACTTCACTTTCACTTTTCACTTTCATGCATTGGAGAAGGAAATGGCAACCCACTCCAGTGCTCTTGCCTGGAGAATCCCAGGGATGGCGGAGCCCATTGGGCTGCCGTCTGTGGGCTTGCACAGAGTCGGACATGCCTGAAGCAACTAAGCAGCAGCAGCACTTATTCTATTAACATTATTATTACATTTACTGCATTTGTTTCTAACCAAGCGAGGGATCATTTTTCCTAGGTTGTGAGGGAATTTGTGTTTTATCCACAAAGTGAGCTTTGTACCCAACGTTATCAATTTAAAAAATCTATTCCTCTCACTGAAGGGTGAGGTCATCTTTCTCAGAAAATAGGTCCCCGAATACACGAGTCTGCTGATGAGCCTTCTGTCTTATTGTGCTAGTGAGGAGAAGGGGGTGGCAGAGGTTGAGATGGCTGGATGGCATCACTGACTCCACGGACATGAGTTTGAACAAACTCTGAGAGATAGTGAAGGACAGTGAAGCCTTGCCAGGGTCCAGCCCCGGTGGATCCAGGGTAATTCGAAGGGTGGACGGCGTCGGCGTCTAGGAAGGAACTTAATTATAGATATAAAGAGAGATTAGGAGAGAACAGTATGAAAAATTAGTGAAGAAAAAGAGGCTGAATAACTTGGTTTACATGGAAGACCAATAAAACTCCAAGACAAGGAGCTTGCACCACTTACGTAGGCCACAGGCGTCTTTCCCTTCTCCCAAAGGAGAGGAGACACAAAGTGCCTCCCCGTTCCGATCTTAGAAGCCCCGGCAAAATTAGTAGGCTTGGCGAGCCTCCATACTCCAGATGGGAATTCAACCAGAAGGTGAGAGAAAGAACGACATGAGGAGACCAGTCTTTCCAGGAACTGATCCATTTCTTTATTTTTCAGGTCCACTTATATACTTTTTGTTTTACATAGAGATAAACTACAAAGTCACGCAGGGTAAGCAGTCCTGAACTTTATCAAAATCAGGTGCTTCATACAAATGTATACAAAGGTCTTAGGGGTTTACATCATTTTCTGGCCAGGGGCCTGCTAACGTTTTATGACCCTTTCTTTCTGATAATGGTCAGTCAACCAGAAAACTTATTTTTTCCAGGGGTGATTTTTCTTAAACCAGGCGCCACCCTCCGAAGGCACCAGGTAAGGTTGCATTCCTACAGGGCAAAGGTGCAGTGGTTATAATTAAGAAAAGAATTTACTTAGCCTAAGGTTTAACATGATTAATATCAAGGTTAATACTTATTTGTCCTATACGCTAGTTATATTCATTAACGTGTATAAGGGCAGGGGATATGGAGACTTAGCAGCAAATATTGGCTCAACAATGAAAAATCTCCACCAGTATGATTTCAAACTAACCCACTAATACTATACTAATAATTTTCTAACTTCTCAAAAGAATCTGTATTTAGAAAGTTTAAAACATCTCGTGCCTCTCACAGCTGGGAGGCTGTGAACAATCACATGTGGCTGGACAAGCCTGTCAGGCAGGCTAGAGAACCTTCAGAGGAGTTTATGGATTGAAACACTCTTGTCATGCCCAGGAGATTTATTAACTGGAGCTCTAAGTTAACTCCTTCTCAGAGAGAGGTGGTGGGGGACAGCCCCCCGTAATGTCAGAAGTATAATTGAAAGCATAAAACAGTAAGGTAGGCAGACTCTGGTTTGGGGGGTAGATGCCTGAGAATCTCCAGGAGGACCCCTGAGGCTCAATCCCACCTTTGCATATGCCAAGCCTCCTTCCTCATGACTTTTGCCACGGGCGGGATTCCTCACGCTGGCTCCCGGCAAAGCCTGGTGTGCTGCAGTTCATGGGGGTTGCAAAGAGTCAGACACAATTGAGTGACTAAACAACAATTCAATAATTCTATACCCAAACCACATTTCTTTAAAATTAGTGTTTGTAGAATTTCTTCATATCTTGTAGGCTAAGCCCCCTTTCACGCTTCTCCTCTTTCTGAAATTGATTTCTTTCATAGACCTTTATGCTTCCATATAAATGTTAAAATAAGATTGTTGAAGTTTGCAAAACTTACTCTTGAAAAATTTCATTGAACTCCCATTGAAATAAGGCTTTTGCAAAGAATTAGAATTGCCATCTCTCTGAATGCTAAGCCATCCTGTCATTGGATATGATATATTTTCCCTCTATTTTGATCTTTCTTTATATCCTTGAATAAATTTTACAACGTTTTCCATCAAGTTGTCATGAATTCTTTATTATATTTCTTCTTGGACACACTGTAGCTTTTCTAGCTATTGTAGAGATTATATTGTTTTGCTATGATGTGTTTTAGTTAGAAATGACCAGTGGGAAGGACACTATTGCACTGTAACACTGAGCCTCTTAATTTAGTGGAACTTTTGTCAATTCCGATATTTTGTCTATTGATTCTGATGACTTTTCTGTTTATGTGATGATATTGTGTACAAATAAGGACCACTTTCACTCTTCTTGATAAATTCTTCTAACTCTTGCTAAATTAAGATTGTTTTCTTAATTTTCTCTTGGTCAGGATATTGCAAGGAAAGATAGCAATGGTTGCTTTTCTTGTTCTGGTCTTAAAGGACCCATGTCTCAAATTAACTCACTGAATATGGTGATCACTATAGAATATAAGTTCACAGTTATCTGATAAAGAACATTCCCCTTTATTTCCAGTTTTCTGAGTTTTTATTTAAAAATACGTTGTATATTTCCAAGTACAACTTGTTTGGACTTCTACTGACCTAGTCAATGTTTTTTGCTTTATTAACTTGGTACCTTAAGGTGATAAATTACATTCATAGATTTTCTGATGTTCACCCTTCTTTTCATTCCTCTGATAAACTCTGCTTACGATGATATATTATTTTTGACGCAATGTTAAAGTCAATTAGAAAATATATAAATAAGCTTATTTATAAGTGAAATGAGTCTGTACTTTGCCTTTTGAAGTGTTTTTTGACAGCTTTGGAATCAACAGAACCCTAGTTGTTTAAAATTAATAAAAGCATTCTCTTTATCTGAAACAACTTGAAACTTCTGGAGACAGAAATTCTCCTTTGAACTTCTGACGCGACATTCTGTGGAGCTTTCTAGGACTGGTTCTGTGGTTGTTTTGTTTCATTTTCCCTTGGGAGGAGTTTAATTACCATTGCCCATTTTAAATGGAAATCTGCTGCTTCTTCTTGCTGCAACTGGGGACATTGTCTCTGAGAGATTTATCCCTTTTACTTCTCTTTGCAAATGGATGGCTTCATCTCAGAAAATCTCTGTTGCTCATCTAGTTGTTTTCTCTCTCGGGTTCTGTGTTTTGTAGATCTGCATCTTCCCCTCACTTTATTGATCAGATTTGCCAGAGGTTTGTGTGTTTCGCTAATCCTTTAGAGAGCGAGGTTTCGGTTCTGCTAATCTCTCTTTCATTGATTTCGTTCTTATCTGTGGCGCTCCCTTTCTTCTTGTTTCTCCAGGTTGCTTCTCTCTTCTCTTTTGTTTTCTCCTTGAGTTGCCTGCTCAGCTCCTTTCTTCCATGCTCTTCAGTACTTTCTGATGATGTTTAAACACGTGCAGCAGTCGCCATAGTATGGTTTTATTGTCTTGTGTGCCTTTTATGCTTTACTCTGTCCTAGAACCCCAGGGATGGGGGAGCCTGGTGGGCTGCCGTCTATGGGGTCACACAGAGTTGGACATGACTGAAGCAATTTAGCAGCAGCAGCACTGATTTTTTTTTTAAGCAGAATGATTGATTACTTCGTTTGTGGATATATGAGGTTTTATTTATTTTTAATCATCTTTTGTTATTGATTTCTAATCTTATTGCTCAGAGCATATATTATGCCTGGATGGATTGCTTGGGTGTCAGACCTTCCAATCTGCTTCCTTATCTGTGGTTGTAAAAGCTCCGCTATACACACACAGACACACACCACACATTTTACTTAGAGCTTTTTATGAATCTTGTCATTCAAACTTTATATGTATTTATGCCTTTTTGTTTTGGCTTTTTTGTTCCTTTGATCTACCAGTTTCTAAGAGGGCTTTGTTAAGATCATGAATAATAAATTTTGCTGCCTCTATTTTCCCTCATAATTCTGTCAGTTGTTACTTTATATATTGTGGCATGATATTTTAAAAGGCATATATATTCACAACTACTATATCTTCTTGATCTATTATTCTGTTTTGTCAGGATATAACATTGCTCTTTGTCACAGTGATGCTTCTCACCTTAACAGCTATTTAGTCTAATAATGAAAAGTGTTACCGTGTATTTTTACAAATTTCTTTTTATAAAAATTGAGTCAACCTTTGTAAACTTTCCATACACTTCCTTTTAAGTGAGCTCATTCATTAACTTAAGTAGATTGTCGAACCTCTTTTTATTTCTCAGTATAAGTGAATACATAAGTACTCTGGACTTAGAGTCTTGGAGAAACTGCTCTTGGGTGCTGAGAAGTGGTTCTCAGTGATGGGGGGCTGGAGCCCCGCTGAGGACCACCGTTCTGTCCTGTTTTCTAGGAGAAGAGCCTCCTGTCTTCCCCTCAGTTGCTCCCTGACGCAAATCTCTTTTCCATCCCTCCATCCCCCGATTCCTCTCCCTCCTCCCTTCTTCCCCTTTTCTTTCCTGCCGTCTTCTCTCCCTCCTTCTTTCCTCCCTATTTCTTCCCTCTTTCCTCCCTTCCTCTCTATCTGATTTTCTACTTCTTTTCAAAAGGGCACAGAACATACATACAGGTTGACAAATGGGTAAAATGAGACTCCCTGGGAGCCAGCTCCCTGGCCACGGGATACAGTGTTACCTGCAGCCTAGGGTCCTCTGCCCTTACTCCTCCAGGTAACAGTGACCTTGGTCTCTGAGATACTCTTACCCATGCTTTGTTGCTTTATCACCAGACATTTAATTCTGCATCTGATGAGTTTCAGTCTTCCCAGGTGGCGCCAGTGGTAAACAGTCTGTCTGCCAAAACAGGAGACTTGAGAGATGCAGGTATGATCCTGGGTTGGGAAAATCCCCTGGAGGAGGGCACAGCAACCTACTTCACTCTTCTTGATAGGAGAATCCCAAGGACAGAGCAGCCTAGAAGGCTATGGTCCATCGGGTTGCTAAGAATCAGACACCACTGAAACGACTTAGCAGACATGCACTGATGAACCTCACACAAATGGAGCCGTCGCCTGGATTTCACAAGGGTGGACTCAACTCTTCCTGTCTGGCTGAAAGGTGTATTTTGGCATTGCACCCGTGCCTCACTTACCTACGGCACGGCCGAGTAGGCACTGTGAGTTTCACCGTGCTGATGGCTGCTGGTCAGTTTCCTGTTTCCGGCTTTGCAGGCCAGGCTGCTCTGAGCGTGCCCACGTGCCTTGGTGGGCATGCTGGTGAGAGAGGCGTGTTGGCACAGTGTCTTGCCTTTCCCTGATTACTGATAAGAGAATGTCTGTCATGAGCAATGCTGGCCGTTCTGCTTCTCTGTTTTTGAGGATCTGAAGTATCTGTTCTCATTCTTCTAGCTATTTTCCTTTGGAGTTGTTTCTCTTTTTTATTGATTGGTAAGATTTTTTTTTTTTTAAATAATATGCTCTGAATATAAACTTTTTGGTTACAGGTACTGCAAATATCTTTCCTATTCTGTCTTATTTTTATATTCTCTTAGAGTGTCTTTTGATGAACAGAAGCTCCTAATTTCACTGTAGTCAAATTCATCAATCTTTTCATATGCCTGACAAATCTTATCTTACCCTAGCATTAAATAATAGATGAGCTTGCTCTAAGTCTGAGCATCATTTTTTCCTTTAATATGTAAAGATGATTATACCATTGCCTTGCTTGTGACACTGACACATATGATACAACTTGATTCTTATTCATATTTACGTGCATGATTTTAAACACTTTTGCTGGAAGCATTTAGATGTTTTTATCTTTGATGTTTTGAAAATATTTATGCCTTTTTGTTTTGGCTTTTTTGTTCCTTTGATCTACCAGTTTCTAAGAGGGCTTTGTTAAGATCTTGAATAATAAATTTTGCTGCCTCTATTTTCCCTCATAATTCTGTCAGTTGTTACTTTATATATTGTGGCATGATATTTTAAAAGGCATATATATTCACAACTACTATATCTTCTTGATCTATTATTCTGTTTTGTCAGGATATAACATTGCTCTTTGTCACAGTGATGCTTCTCACCTTAACAGCTATTTAGTCTAATAATGAAAAGTGTTACCGTGTATTTTTACAAATTTCTTTTTATAAAAATTGAGTCAACCTTTGTAAACTTTCCATACACTTCCTTTTAAGTGAGCTCATTCATTAACTTAAGTAGATTGTCGAACCTCTTTTTATTTCTCAGTATAAGTGAATACATAAGTACTCTGGACTTAGAGTCTTGGAGAAACTGCTCTTGGGTGCTGAGAAGTGGTTCTCAGTGATGGGGGGCTGGAGCCCCGCTGAGGACCACCGTTCTGTCCTGTTTTCTAGGAGAAGAGCCTCCTGTCTTCCCCTCAGTTGCTCCCTGACGCAAATCTCTTTTCCATCCCTCCATCCCCCGATTCCTCTCCCTCCTCCCTTCTTCCCCTTTTCTTTCCTGCCGTCTTCTCTCCCTCCTTCTTTCCTCCCTATTTCTTCCCTCTTTCCTCCCTTCCTCTCTATCTGATTTTCTACTTCTTTTCAAAAGGGCACAGAACATACATACAGGTTGACAAATGGGTAAAATGAGACTCCCTGGGAGCCAGCTCCCTGGCCACGGGATACAGTGTTACCTGCAGCCTAGGGTCCTCTGCCCTTACTCCTCCAGGTAACAGTGACCTTGGTCTCTGAGATACTCTTACCCATGCTTTGTTGCTTTATCACCAGACATTTAATTCTGCATCTGATGAGTTTCAGTCTTCCCAGGTGGCGCCAGTGGTAAACAGTCTGTCTGCCAAAACAGGAGACTTGAGAGATGCAGGTATGATCCTGGGTTGGGAAAATCCCCTGGAGGAGGGCACAGCAACCTACTTCACTCTTCTTGATAGGAGAATCCCAAGGACAGAGCAGCCTAGAAGGCTATGGTCCATCGGGTTGCTAAGAATCAGACACCACTGAAACGACTTAGCAGACATGCACTGATGAACCTCACACAAATGGAGCCGTCGCCTGGATTTCACAAGGGTGGACTCAACTCTTCCTGTCTGGCTGAAAGGTGTATTTTGGCATTGCACCCGTGCCTCACTTACCTACGGCACGGCCGAGTAGGCACTGTGAGTTTCACCGTGCTGATGGCTGCTGGTCAGTTTCCTGTTTCCGGCTTTGCAGGCCAGGCTGCTCTGAGCGTGCCCACGTGCCTTGGTGGGCATGCTGGTGAGAGAGGCGTGTTGGCACAGTGTCTTGCCTTTCCCTGATTACTGATAAGAGAATGTCTGTCATGAGCAATGCTGGCCGTTCTGCTTCTCTGTTTTTGAGGATCTGAAGTATCTGTTCTCATTCTTCTAGCTATTTTCCTTTGGAGTTGTTTCTCTTTTTTATTGATTGGTAAGATTTTTTTTTTTTTAAATAATATGCTCTGAATATAAACTTTTTGGTTACAGGTACTGCAAATATCTTTCCTATTCTGTCTTATTTTTATATTCTCTTAGAGTGTCTTTTGATGAACAGAAGCTCCTAATTTCACTGTAGTCAAATTCATCAATCTTTTCATATGCCTGACAAATCTTATCTTACCCTAGCATTAAATAATAGATGAGCTTGCTCTAAGTCTGAGCATCATTTTTTCCTTTAATATGTAAAGATGATTATACCATTGCCTTGCTTGTGACACTGACACATATGATACAACTTGATTCTTATTCATATTTACGTGCATGATTTTAAACACTTTTGCTGGAAGCATTTAGATGTTTTTATCTTTGATGTTTTGAAATTAACTTTATCTACTTTTGCTTTTCACTTTATTTGTTGTTTTAGGGCATTCTGAATTCTTTCAATTCAAGGTTTTCCATTTTCTATTTCTTGTGGTCAGTTTTTTTTTTTTTTTTAAACCACATTTTCTGTCTTCACTGTCCTCCTGGGACTACGATACGTGTCTGGCATCTTTATCACTTTGAAAATAAGTATGTCTTGTTTCTATTTTGTCTGTATAGATCCTTGTATTTTAATCACGGTCCCTCAATATCATTATTCACATTGTGACCTCAATTCCCTGGGGAAGTGGGCCGCCCGAGCTGGTGAGGGGCTGTGGGGAGGGACAGTGTCCCCTCCAGCTGGTGGCCTTTCCCACGTGGTTGGCTCAGAGGAGAGAGGCCCTCCAGGGAGCAGCCGCCGCATCACTCAGAGTCACCTGCTTTCTCGGGTCGCCTTTTACGACGCCTCCAGCCTCCACGCTAACCGCCAGGTCTGCAGCCGGGTAGGGGCAGCTGGGCGCTGGGGCCCGGCCCCCAGGGCTTAGTTCTTCCCTCCTACCTGCTGTGGCGCCCTCGTTTGGACCCGCTGAGAGAGTAACTGCGGAAGCCAGGTTGTGACCTTTATTTTGGAGGCTCGTTAGAGGACCAGGGCTCAGGTGGAGAGCACGCTGGGGGTTCTGGAGCGTCGCGGGGTCTGGGGGCTCTTCAAGCTCAGGTGAGGTCTGGGCAGATGACCTGCACCGGGGTCTGCGAGGACTCACCCTTGGAGGAAAGAGGCTTCCTCTGCAGCTTCCCGGGTCCCTTCAGCACCTCTGAGGGGGCTTCTGGGCTGGGCCCAGAGCCAGGGCAGCCAGCGGCTCTGGGGGCTTAGGTGAAGGTCAGCCCCCTCACCCCTCACAGGACATTTGAAACGATTCCAGCAAGGCCCCCGGTCTTGGCTCTTTTCAGGGAGTTATAGCAAACCAGAGCATGGGGAGGATCTCTTAGATGCTTATCTATTTCCCTTGGAAAGTCAGTAGCTGCAGAATGGACACATTTTAAAATTGAAACTGTAGCTGGCAGAGGGTCACTGTGACTCACTTCCTCACCCCTCCCTATTTCTGCGTTTGTCTGCAGCCTCCAAACACCCCCTGCACAGCTCTGTCTTCTTCCACTGGACGACGGAGAGGTGTCCGGCTGGTTTGGACTCCACTGGGACCTCAGTGATTTTGAGGGATTAAAAAACACTAAACTTCCCCCCAGGGAAGAAATAAAAGGGAACCCCCTTTCTTTCTTCCTTACACATCCTCCCTCCATGCCACTAGAGGGGAAGGGCTGGGTGGACCCAAGGGTGGGCTTCGGGAAGGAGAGGGGTAAGGGGTGGGGGGCAGCTCCTTGACTGACAGCTCCTGACATGTCCCACCCCCACTCGCACTTCCCCGGTGGCTCAGACAGTAAAGAATCCACCTGCAATGCAGGAAGCCGTGCAAGAGACCCAGGTTGATCCCCATCAGGAACATCCCCCAAAGAAGAGCATGGCAGCCCACTCCAGTGTTCTTGCCTGGAGAATCCCAGGGACAGAGGAGTCTGGCGGGCTGCAGTCCACGGGGTCACAAAGAGTCAGACACAACTGAGCTACTGACATCTTCACCCGCTGCCCAGAAAGGGCCCCCAGGGCTCTGGGAAAATGTCTCTGACTAGCGCCACGCCCAGAGTTTGCTCCTCCTTACCTGCCCCCTCCTACTCCATCCCTGATACCCTTACCAGAACCATCTAGAAGGCAGATCCGAGAGCATCCAGCCTTCTGGAAGCCCCAGTTAGGGCCACCTGACTTCTCCCAGCCCGGATCCTGTCCACCTGCCCACTGCCTGGCTTCACCCGCCATCCTGCCCCTGGGGCTTCACCTCTATTGAGATGCAAGCGCTGTGTGCATTTTTCATCATCTGTGGTGGAGGAAGAATTTTTTTCCCCTGTCCATCACAGATGGTATTTTGAAAATTACAGCAAAAAGAAATTACTCAGAAAATGAAATCAAAAGGCAATACAAAACAGACTCCACGCTTTTATTAATAATTTCAACAGACATAAAATTACTCTGTCAATTTTCCATAAACATCTCTAAATGCCTGCGCTCAATTTTCGTCCTCTCCCCCGCGCTCTGTGACAGCCCTTTTGGGGACCGGCGCACCCCAAAGACCCACCGGGAGGGGCGCTCAAGGAAGCTGATGGGCGACCCTGATATCTGCGGTCCGAGGGCTGATCCCGAGCGGCCTCTGCTGGGCGCCGCCCGCCCTCCGTGGACCCCCCGCCTCTCGCCCCTCCCCAGTTGGCCGTCTCCCTGGGGCACCCTCCTGCCCCCTCCTCCAAGCGGAGAGCCCTCCCTCTGTGCTTGGGCCCGACCGCTGCTAGCCCCTTCTGGGGGTGCTCACGATGTGTTTCTTAAGTGAATGGATGTGTACCTGAACACAGAAAGATACAGGTGGGCCCTAGATGAGCGCGCCTCAAGGTGTGGGACGCGGTCTTCACCTGAGTATTGCTGCTTCCGGTTCAGAACAAGTGAACGCCTCCCTCCTGTGATCCAGGGAGGGACACAGCCTTGGCTGCGTGGAATCTAGGAGGTGATTTGCAAAGACGCGTGGCGCCGTCTGCCTACATGCCAGGAAAGTGTGCTGTGCTTGGGTGTCCATTTGTAGAGTGTGATGAGAAACATTCATGTGATGGCCCTTAGCATATGGCAGCCACAGCATTCAAGCTAGGATCACCGGAATCCATATGTTGAAAACGTTGCACAGAGGCACTGTAGATACCAAAAAGGCCCACATTAAACTTCTAGAGATGAAAGCTGCACCGCGAGAGGTGAAAAGTGTGCTGGAGCAGGTGAAGAGCAGATGAGATCTCACAGAAGATACCCTCAGCTTGAAGGTGTTCCTAGAGGAGCAATCCAAGACGAAACAGCGAGAGAAAAGAGGGAACTTGTGGAGCCCTCTTCATTAAGGAGAATTCCACTGTTTAGCTAGCTGATGCTCTGACGGTCTGTTCGACAGTGGACGGACCCTGGGCTTGTTTCCAACTTTGTGCTATCACAAGCAAAGCTGCAGGGACGTTTCCAGTACAAGCCTTTGTGTAGACAGATGCCTGTGTTTCTCTTGTGTGGAACCGATGCGTTTATGATGAGTTGACGGATTTTTTTAAACGTGACATTTAAAGGTTTACTTGTTTATCTGGTTGCACGGGGTCTTCGCTGCCGCTCCCGGGCTTTCTCTCCTTGCTGGGGGCAGGGGCTGCTCTTCGCCGCAGCGCACGGGTCTCACCGCGGTGCCGTCTCCTGTCGTGGCGCACAGGCTCTAGGGTGCGTGTGCTCCGTAGTTGCGGCTAACAGGGCTTTAGCTGCTCCACGGCCGTAGGATCTTCCCAGACAGGGGACTGAGCCCATGGCTGCTGCATTGGCTAGCTTAGAATGATTACGGTCAGGCCTCTGATACGTTTAGAGTTAATTCTGCAGACGATGTAAGGTGAACATCTAAGTCTCCCTCCCCTGAACACCCACTCCTCCACAACTGACCCTGAATGTTGGGATTTATTTCTAGACTCTTAATTCTATTCCAGTGATCTATAGGTCTATCCGTATGCCAATACCACCAATGCATAAGCTTGCAAATGGGGAAGAATAAGTCCTCTAACTTTATTCTTCTTTTTCAAAATGACTTTTGCTCTTTTAGGACCTTTGTGTTTGCATAAATGCTTTAGGGTCAACATGCAATATTAAGGAGCTTCCCTGATGGCTCAGATGGTAAGGAATCTGCCTGCAATGCAGGAGACCCAGGTTCAGTCTCTCGGTTGGGAAGATCCCTGGGAGAAGGAAATGGCAACCCACTCCAGTATTCTTGCCTTGGGAATTCCATGGACAAAGGAGCCTGGCAGGCTACAGTCCATGGTATCACAGAGATTCACACACGACTGACTAACACTTTCCTTCTATAATATTAAAAAAAAAAATCTGACAGTATTATATGTAGGGCTTCATTGGATCTGTGAATCAGTTTGAGGAAGAATTGCCATCCTAGCAAATAGAGTCTTTCAATCCATGAACATGGAATGTTTTTTATTCATATCTTTAATTTATCTCAGCAACTTTATAGTTTTAAATGTACAAGTTATACTTTTTTGTTGTTTATTCCTAAGTATTTTATTCCTTTCAATGCTATTTTGAGTGGAATTCTTTTTTTAAATTTTACTTTAAGTTAGCTCATTACTAGTATATAGAAATGTAATTAATTTTTGTGCATGGAAATTGTATCTTGTGATCTTGATGAATTCATTTTATTTGTTCTGTTGGTTTTTTGATGACTCCTTAGCATTTTCTTCATTGTGGAACCGTATTGTTAATGAATTAAATACATGAAGCAGAAACTGGAAAACTAAAGGGAGAAAAAGATATATTTATAATATTCTGTGGACATTTTAACACCTGTATTTCTGTATGATAGAACAAACAGACACAAAGTCATTAAAGATATGGAAGATTAAAAAAAAACTATCAACATATCTGATCTAATTGACATTTGTAAACCGTCTGTTTGACAATTGCAGGGTACACATTCTTTTCCGCTGTAAATAGAAGTTCACTAGGGTGGAATGGCCATATGCTGTGGCATAAAATAAGTCTCAGTAAATTTTGTAGGATTGAAATAATAACCATCCTCTCTGGCCACAGTGCCATTAAATAGAGCAGGGGGACTCGTTCACAGACTGTTCTGTGATGCCAGCACAACCACGATACTGAAACACGACAAAGACATCACAGTTAAACGAGAAATTAAATAACAGTAAAATACCCAAATAGGTGGCAAGTGGGTACACAGTATACACAGTTACAAATAACCCATGAGTCAAAGGCCAGATCACAATGAAAATTAAGAAAAATATTTAAATAGAGGAAAATGATAGCACCACACACCAAAATTTATGAGCCAAGGTTAAACCTTGGAAAGAAACTGATAAATTTAAATGAGTAATTAGAAGGGAATAAAAATTTGAAGTTAATGATCTACCTTAAGAAGCTAGAAAAATAAGGGCAAATTATTTCCAGAGAAAGTAGTATAATAAAAACAATAAAGGTAAGAGCAGAATTAAATGAAATAGAAAACCTGCAATTAAGAAATTAACACAGTGAAAAAAGTTCTTTGAAAAGGTTAATAAAATTGGTAGAACCTTAGCAACACAGATAATAAAGAACACATTTACACACACACATACCCCACAAAGGGGAAGGGGGAAGAAAAGCTGCAAATGACCAATATCACGGTGAAGGTGAGGAAATCACTCAAAGCTCTACAGACAGTCAATCAACAATAAGAGAATAGTTTGAGGGTCTCTGTGTCAATTGCTTTTACAAATTAAATATAATGAATACATTTCTTCAAGCAAAATATTTACCAAAAAAAAGGAGAAACAAAAACTCTGAACAGCTCTCTGTCTATAGTAACAATGAGTTCATCATTAAATACCTTTCTGCAATGAAAACCCTGGGCCAGAATAGTCTAAATAATGAATTCAGCCCTAGTAGTGATCATGATACCACCCTTATGGCAGAAAGTGAAGAGGAACTCAAAAGCCTCTTGATGAAAGTGAAAGAGGAGAGTGAAAAAGTTGGCTTAAAGCTCAACATTTAGAAAACTAAGATCATGGCATCCGGTCTCATCACTTCATGGGAAATAGATGGGGAAGCAGTGGAAACAGTGTCAGACTTTATTCTTTTGGGCTCCAAAATCATTGCAGATAGTGACTGCAGCCATGAAATTAAAAGACACTTACTCCTTGGAAGGAAAATTATGACCAACTTAGATAGCATGTTAAAAAGCAGAGACATTACTTTGCCAACAAAGACCCATCTAGTCAAGGTTATGGTTTTTCCAATGGTCATGTATGGATGTGAGTGTTGGACTATTAAGAAAGCTGAGTATCGAAGAATGGATGCTTTTGAACTGTAGTGTTGGAGAAGACTCTTGAGAGTCCCTTGGACTGCAAGGAGGTCCAACCAGTCCATCCTAAAGAAGTTCAGTCCTGGGTGTTCATTGGAAGGACTGATGCTGAAGCTGAAACTCCAATACTTTGGCCACCTGATGCAAAGAGTTGACTTATTGGAAAAGACCCTGATGCTGGATGGGATTGGGGCAGGAGAAAGGGATGACAGAGGATGAGATGGCTGGATGGCATCACTGACTTGAAGGACATGAGTTTGGGTAAACTCCAGGAGTTGGTGATGGACAGGGAGGCCTGGCGTGCTGCAATTCATGGGGTTGCCAAGAGTCAGACAGGACTGAGTGCCTGAACTGAACTGATTGATTATCAGAAGTGTTACCAATCTCACAGACTATTTAAAAGCATAACAGAGAAGAGACTGTGTTGCAAGTCGCTGCATGATGCTAGCATAGCCTTGAGAATAAAGCCTAACAAGGCTGTTACAAAAAGTAAAACCATAGACCGAGCTCCTCATCATTATAGGCACAAAAGCCCTGAACATGACATTAGCGAGTAGAAAGCAGTAGTATATAAAAATAAGATCTACCATGACTAAATGGCATTTACCCCAGGAACACAATGCTTGTTTTTCATCAATTAATCAGTGTAATTCATCATATTAAGAAATAAAGGGCAAATATGAAAAACCTACAGTTATCACGATGCTGTGGTGAAATGTTGAGTATTTGTACTGTAATAACAAGAACACGGTGCCAGCGTCTGCTTTTGTCACTTCTGTCTAACATTATAGGAGAAGGCAATGGCAGCCCACTTCAGTACTCTTGCCTGGAAAATTCCATGGATGGAGCAGCCTGGTGGGCTGCAGTCTATGGGGTCGCTGAGAGTTGGACATGACTCAGTGACTTCACTTTCACTTTTCACTTTCATGCATTGGAGAAGGAAATGGCAACCCACTCCAGTGTTCTTGCCTGGAGAATCCCAGGGATGGTGGAGCCTGGTGGGCTGCTGTCTATGGGGTCGCACAGAGTCAGACATGACTGAAGCGACTTAGCAGCAGCAGCATCTAACATTATACCGGAGGTCCTAACTAGAGTAAGGAATCAACAATGTATGCCAAAACCAATAGAGTACTGTAAAGTAAAATAAAGTAAAATCGAAGCTCTAATAAATAAATAAATAAATAAATAAAAGAAAAAGAAAAATAGAAACGGTATAAATATCTGAAAGGAGAAAGTAAAACTGTCTCTGTCCATATTATAGCATTATAGGCTGCATAGAAATTTTTAAAGTGATCTTTAAAAACGTCAGATAATTTAGTACACTTAATCATGGTCATGGGAATCAAATCAACATAAAGTCCTTTTTTAATATAAAATAGCAGCAACCATTTGATTTTAAATATCAATAACTTTAAAAAGCAATTTAATTTGTATCAGGAAATAAAATACTTGAGGATAATATTAACAAAAGACATTATGTGGCCTTTTTATGTAAAAAATAAAATATAGTTTATTGATTTAAAGAAGAGCTAAATGCAGAGATATACCATATTCATAGATTTGGAGAATTAATATTATTAGTATGTCAGTTCTCCCCAGACTGATGTGTAAAATAAATGCAATTTCATTCAAAATCTAGTCTCTCTCTCTCCCCACCACCTCCCTCCCTTTCTCTCTTCTTGTTTTTCTACTCACTGTTTCTCTTCTTTGGTAGTAGCAAATGACTCTCAAGCTTATAGTATCATGCAAGGAAACTAGAATAAAATATTTTTAAGAACTAAGTTGGAAGTCTCATAACAGTTATTGGTACTTATGCAGGAGATGCAGGAGACTTGGGTTTGATCTCAGGGTTGTGGATGATCCCCTGGAGGAGGGCATGGCAACCGACTGCAGTATTCTCACCTAGAAAATCCCACAGACAGAGGAGACTGGTCGCAAAGAGCCAGACACGCATGCACTTTAAGGTTGTAATAAATAGAATAGTGTGTTAATGGCATACATTTAGATACAAGGATCAATGAAAAATAATAGAGAATCCAGATTGACTCATACATATAAAGCAATTGATTTTTGACAAAGATGTCAAGATAATTCAATGGAGAAAGGAAAATCTCTTTAATAAATGGTGCTCTAACAATTGGATATCCATACAGAATAAAAATGAAATTCAATCCCTATTTCACAACACTCACAAAAATTAATTGTGATTTTAGTCTTTCATGTAAAACTCTCACTATGACACTTTTAAAAGATATCAAAGAGTGTGATCGTGATTTCGGAGTAGGCAAAGTTTCTTAGCAGGTTACAAAAAGCAAAAACCATAAAAGCAAATAAGTTGACAATTTGAGCTTCCTAAAAATTAAAAGCTTTTTCTCATCAAAAGACACCACTTCATTAAGAAAATGAAAGGCAAGACACAGACTGGGAGAAAACACTGGCAAAACAATATAGCAACACGGCGCAAACTTTGATTTCAAGACAAACAGCTCATTTTACATTATATATAAGAATGTCATTTAAACCAGTTATAAAAGGTCAAGAAAAGCAGCAAAAGAATGAATGACTTAAAAAAAAAAAAAAAAATGAATGACTTCATAGCTGCTCCACAAATGGAGGTATCAGTGTGTGTCAGAGTCACTGCTGTTCAGCCGCTCAGTCCTGTCCAGCTCTTTGCAAACCCCTGGACTGCAGCACCTCAGGCTCCCCTGTCCTTCACTACCTCCTGGAGTTCACTCAGACTCATGTCCATTGAGTCGGCGATGCCATCCAACCGTCTCATCCGCTGCCATCCCCTTCTCCTCCTGCCTTCAATCTTTCCCACCATCAGGGTCTTTTCCAATGAGTCAGCTCTTCGCATCAGGTGGCCAAACTATTGGAGCTTCAGCTTCATCATCAGTCCTTCCAATGAATATTCAGGGTTGATATGTCAGTATGTGAATGGAAATGGGTTAAAAACTTGTAAGTGAAATGCAAATACTAGTGAGTGAAATACAAATTAAAACCACAACTAATTACCTCTTCCCATCCATATTAAAGATTGACAGTAAACTGTATTCAATATCCTATAATAAATTCCAATGGGAAAATATATACATACATAGATAAACACATACATATATAGGTATGTATACCTGAGTCACATTGCTGTACACCAAAGACCAGCACAATTGTACATTTACTATACTTCAATTGAAAAAGAGATTGACAACATCTGATGTTGTCAAGAATACAGATATATTAGAATTCTTTCGTGTTGCTTGTTGAAGAAAAAGATGATGCTTTGATTTTGGAGAACTACTGGTCAATTTCTTGTAAGCTTAATGTATACCTACATGGCAATTTCTGTTCCAAGAGGAATAGAAATGTGCTTTCTCAGAGGCTTGTAAATGAGCGCTATATTCATTTTATTCATAGAGATCCAGAATTGCAAACAACTCAAACAGCCACCAACTGGAGAAGGAATAAACGATTTTTTGGAACACCAACGTAATGACATATTCCTTATAAATAAAAATAAATTACTTTTATTTTTATGGAAAGACATAAAAACACAGGAAAACATGAATAAGCCCAGAAACCCTGTGGTGAGTGAGAGAAACCAGGTACTGAGGGAGCACGTGTTCTGGGCACACATTCATACAAAGCACAGGAAGAGGCTCGCAAACCTGCGCAGTGCGACGGGAATCAGAGCAGCGATTGCCTGCATGGGCGGGAGTGACTGGAGGGGCAGGTGAGCAGACTCGCGAGGTGATCAAAATGTTCTGAATCTTGACAGGTGTGTATATGCCAAAATCTGCACAATCAAGATCTCTGCATTTCATAGCACGTAGATTTTTACCTCAAGTTTTTGAAAAAAGGGAACATGGATAGCCTGATATAACTAACTCAGAGTGAGTCTACGTTCTCTTCCCAAAGGTCATTACATGCTTCCCTTTGAAACTACGGCCAGTCATAAACCACTCTCCTGCTTCTTGTCGTTGAGTTGCTAAATCGTGTCTGACTCTTTTGCTACCCTATGGACTGTAGCCCATTAAGCTCTTCTGTGCATGGGATTTCCCAGGCAAGGATACTGGAATGGGTTGCCATTTCCTTCTCAGGGGATCTTCCTGACCCAGGGATCGAGCCCACATCTCTTGCATTGCAGGCAGATTCTTTAAGAGCAGGCCACCTTGGAAGCCCGTCTTTCCTCTACTGGTGACAGACATCTGGATGTTTTGAGCAGTGGCCACCAGGCAGGAGGACTTGGCCCTTTTCCTCAGATGATCTCTGCTTTCTCCCCAGCACGCTCCTCCGAGGATCACCGTGGTGAAGGAGGGCTGCTCCTCTAGTCCATTTTTTCAGTGGGAACCCCAGTCCACAGTGGTGCTCAATTAATTTCAAATGAAGCTCTTCACTGCTCCTGGAGTCAGTGGAAGAAGCTTGCAGACAGATAACTTGTTTTATGCAACGCTTGTGGAAGAACAGATGGATGGTCACTTGAAAGTGATGCTAGCGCCTTGGGAGGAAAGTTCCTTTAAAATACGGATCCATTCTTTCCTCCACAGTGAGGAAAGGGGATCCATGGCTCGCTCTCCCAGCTCTGTCTTAGCGGTCTTGGTGGAGCACTTGGCCAGATCCTGTCCTTCCTGGGAGTAGCTCTCTGAGAGACTCTACATGTGATGCTGAAGTTTTCTGATGTTAGTATTATGAAACAAGAATCAGCCAACAACGCTCCTTTTGTGAAAGGACAGACTTTTACATAAATGTGTAAACATTATCGTTTTTCAAGAATGTAAGTGGAGGGACTTCACTAGAGGTCCAAGTGGTTAAGAATCTGCCTTCCCATGTAGGGAATGTGGGTTTTATTCCTGGTTGGGGAACAAAGACCCCATGTGCTGCAGGGCAACTAAGCCGGGGCATTGCAACCACCGAGCCTGTGCTCCGGAAGCCTGCGTGCTGCAGTGAAGGGCCCCACGTGCCGCACCTGAGACCTGATGCAGCCCAATAAACAAACATTTTAAAAAAGAATGTAAGTGGAAAAGGACACACACAGCTATGATGTCTTCTCTTACAAACTCTGTCCACTTTGTTACTTTCTCCTCTCCCTCCTCCTTTTCTCCATTTTGGTTGCCGTGAAAACGGGCCACTCAGATCTCCTGCTGAGGGGACACTCATTCACTCATGGACCCGGATGGTGCCCCCGTGGAGGCCCCAACATCTGTGACTCCGTATCTTCTTGCATGATCCCTGCATCCAATGGTTGAGCACCACAGGAGTGGTAATCTGGGCCCACACACGCAGGAAGGGGACTCATCTGATGGGCCACTTTGGCTCGAGGACTTGCCATCAACCTGGCCAAAACTTTCTTGGAATGTGCTGGCGTCTGAGACTCCTTCTACGTGATCCTCCTCCTTCCTCTCCCTCACGTCTTTGACCCACGCCATGGTCTGAAGTTTCTCCTTGCCTTCTCCTGCTCTCTGCTTTGTCCTCCACAGGCATTTGTTCAAATCCCGATGTCGGGTCCACTTCTCACAGACACAACTCAGCACATTCCTCTTGATCCTCATCCTTCTCTCTTTCCATCTACCTTTCTCACCCCTTCTCTTCCTTTCGTTCTTCCTTCGTCTTCCTTTGGGCTTTTTGCTGTTTATCCCCACTTGACTATCTGTGGGTTCTGTTTCCAGAGATACTGGAAATCAAACTGTCCACGGGATGGAATATGGCTGGATGACAGAACAGAGTTGACAATTTTACCTTTTCTAGCCCAAATCAATAAACATGTGTTTAATTAACTGCAAAGATATGAAGAACTGGAGAAGGTTGGCCAGAAGATAAGAAATGTCTGGGTGGAGTTTGAGAGAGCACAGATTTGTTGGAGTGCACAAAATCTCCAGAGGAGTGGACGTAATATGGAAGAATATTTTGGTTCAAGATAAGGAAAAGTGTACCAAAGAAAGACCTACGCATAAACAAAACAGTTGCCTTAGCAAACTGACAGTTCTCCACTAGCAGACATTTTCACATTGATTCAAACTGAGGATTGGTTAAGATTTTTAATTGCAAATGAGTTCTGGCAGGAAAACGTGAATGCAAAATCTTCCAAGCAGGGAAGTTCTTTCCTTGTCAACTGCTGGAAATTTAAGTGTACAGCCACTGAGGATACTTCATATATTTCAATAATTAAGATTATGGATCAGCAAATAGTTGTATCAAAATATACTTTGGTTGAGTTAGGTTATAACAACAGCAGCTTTAATAATAACAACAAAATCTTCCGGTCTAATGCAATAAATACAATGACTCAACTTGGTCTTCTGCAAGAAATCATGGTATACCACCTACTGAATAGTGAACATTTAGAATCCTTAATGGGAAGTGTCATGTATATGCAGATAGGCTGCTACTCAACATTTTTCTGAATACCTTGCCCAATGCAATAAGACAAGAAAAGAATATGTAATAAGGAAGAAATCTATGGCCATTTTTGAAGATAAAATGTTTGCCTATTTAAATTATCAAGTAAAAGAAAATAACAACACACTTGAAATACATCTTAGTAATAAAAGAGTTCAGTAAGAGGGCTGGGTGAAAAAAAATCAACATATGATAAAAGGTTTCCTCATACAGAAAACCCCAATTCCTTCCTTGAACTCTAGATTCATATATATATAAAATGCCTGCTCAGTAACATTTCTTACATTTCTTCTTTCTTCCTTTCTCTCACAGGTGTCTGTGCAGTCCGTATAATGTGTCAGACCTTCTTTGAGTCATTGGTTAAGAAGTATAGCAAAAGAGAAAAGCAAATTCCTGCCCTCATGGACCTTGCACTGTAGGGTAACCAGATGATTGAAAATAAATATTACATGTGGTGCATTTGATATCCCCTACTTCCATTCCTGACCATCTACACTGTATGTTTCATGCAGGGGTTCAGAAAGAGTCTTTAAAATATAAAAACAAAACCACTGATTCCCCTGCTCAGAACTCTCCGATTGCTTCATATCATGTTTATGAAACACATGGCAGTCTTTAACGTGGACTGAAGGGCGCGCAGCATCTTCCTCTGCCTTCCCGCCTCATCTCTTTCCGTGTTTGCCTCGCTCACGCTAGTCCCAAATCATCGCACACCTTGTTATCTCTCAAACATTCCTAGCTCCTGCCCTCCTGAACACCATTCCACTTTCTGTAACCTCTGCAGAGAATGCCCTTCTTCAGGATTCACTAGCTCACTTAATGCCAGTCTCTGCTCAAGCTTCATCTCCCAAGAAAAGACTTCCCATGTAGCCTATTAAATAGAATTGCCTTATCAATGTATTTCAAATATGAAAGTTCTCTACAAATTAATCTACAGGATCAGAGAAATCCCTCTTCTAAAAAAATTCCCATGAAATTTGTGCGCTGCTTGACAAATTGATTTTAAAGTTTGTGTGAAAGAAAAATTGCAAGATTAAGTAGACCAAATCATTGTTTTTTTGTCTTGATTTTATAAAGGCAAACAAGAGAGGAAATGCTCTATGGAATATCAAAATATAGCACAATGCTTAGGTAGCTAAAGCAGCATGCTATTTGTGTGATAAAAAATATTAAAATCAATGGAACAAGGGCAAGAAATACAGTCATGTAAATATCAACTTCTAGTGTATGATAAGGCTATAAAGAAGGCATTTCAAATTCATGGAGAAAGGTTAGATTACTAAATAAGGGACACTGGAAGAAATGTCTAATCATATAATGACAGATAATATCATAAATCATAAAAGAGGAGAAGAAAAGATAAATATTTTCTGTGTTTATTTGGTATATAAAAGTTCTTCCAAAACAAAGTACAGAATTTAGAAACCATGAGAAAATGAGAAATATAGAAAGATTTGACCTAATATTTTAATTAGGTCAAATAAAATCTGATTAATAAATGACAACATAAACAAAATCAGAAATTTTTACTCTAATAAAAAAACTATAATTACCTGGGATGTTAAAAATAACACCTATTAACTGATAAAGAAAAGGTCACCCAATGTGAATGGTCAAAGCATTTGGCTAAATAAATTTTGTTTGAGAAATACAAAATAGCAATGAACAACATGAAAGATGATCAATGTCATGAATAGTCATGGGAGTGAAAATGAAAATATTAATGCAACTTTTTTTGCTTAAAAATTGTAATTTTAAATGGACAGCATCAGGTGTTGGTCATATTTCAGTTTTAGACACACGAATTTGCTGCATATAGCTGCTAGATTAGTAGGTGTAGTACTGAGAGTGGCCACTGCTGTTTGAACTCCTTGATTCCCAGGCCCACGCGTTATGGGGAGAAAGTCCAGATAACCGTCTGAGTTGCAGCGTGGCTGTATATCCTGCAAGACACAACCTGTCCTCTCAGGACCTTGAATCCCACTGCACCATAGCTGTCTCCAGCGTACCGTCTTACCTTTCAATCAGGCCATCTGCTTCCGGATGGGCAATGGAGTGTGAGGTAAGACCGCTTAATTCTGTGGGCACGGGCCCTCAACTGCCCTCTCTTTGTTGTGAAAGGGTTCCCTGACCAGCTGCAGTGCTGGGAGGAACTTCATGTTGCCAGACCATGCATCCTGTGAGCCCACGAACGACGGTGGTGGAAGAAGCGTTCCAGGCAAGGGAAGGCAGATTCCACATCCACAAGATGTGTTTATTCCTGTGCGGCTGCATCTCTGCCTCCTCTGTGATGTGTGGCGTTTAATGTAATCAGCCTGTCACCAGGTGGCCAGCTGGTCCCCCAGGGATGGTTCTAAACCCTAGGCAGCCCTAGCTATGGCCTCACGGCAAGTGGTGATGGGACGGGGTCTGGCGCCAGGTGGGTCTACGATGCTTGCTCAGCCTGGAAAGATGAGGGAAAGAAGGGCTCTGGGATGACTTGGAGCCGGAGCCCAGTCTCGTGAGATGAAAAGGGGTTTCCTGGGAGATGTGGCAGGTGAAGTTATGCCCAGCTGGACACCATCAATACTGCAAAAGGGCAGGGTTAGCAGACCCTGGCATCAGCGCGGTTTCTCCCAAGAAACGGCCACAGAGTTTGTGCGATGAGGGCTGGGGGCTGGCAGGTCTGTGAATCACAAGCCCTGGCATCATCACTTGCTCTTAAATATGAGTATGATTCACAGGGAAATAGGCTGAGAATCAATTCAACATATTCAGAGTCTGTCCATATCTCACCGCTGTCCACAAAGGGATGCATGTCACCACCAAGCTGAAGGTTCCTCTGGTCCTTTCAGGGATCCCGGGTGGAGCCTGCAGGGAGGACCGTGGTCACCTGGGTCTTTCCTCACTGCCTCTGCCTCTCAGGGGCTGCTGGAGGCACGAGCTGAGCCAATGTCAGCCCCGTCCTGTCCCTCCCCAGGACCCGGAGCAGGTGTGACTGGTGCTCTAGGTATGCCAGGTATTCCAGGGAAGCCACAAATGTGCTTCTGAGGTGTCGACAGAAAAAACCCTGGTTCCAGCTGCTCCCTCGAGGAGCCAGAAAAAGAAAAGAGAAATAGTCCATTTGTACGTATATAAATGCAGGTGGCTCAGTGGTAAATAATTCACCTACCATGCAGGAGATGCAGGTTCTATTCCTGAGTCGGGAAGATCCCCTGGAGAAGGAAACGGCAGCCCACTCCAGTATTCTTGCCTGGGGAGTCCCATGCACAGAGGAGCCTGGCGGGCTACAGTCTATAGGGTTGCAAAAGAGCTGGGCACGACTTAGCAAATAAAACAACAGCGATGACGTAAATGAAAGACCTCTGCATGTTGTCCTAGATTACCCTGCCTAGTCTCACCCCAAGGGCAGGATGAGGAATCTCTGGGCTGCATGTATTATCCTAGATCACCCTGCCTAGTCTCACCCCCAAGGGCAGGATGAGGAATCTCTGGGCTGCTTGTGTTATCCTAGATCACCCTGCCTAGTCTCACCCCAAGGATGAGGAATCTCTGGGCTGCTTTTGGCTGAGCCGGGTGGAGGAGGCGCGTTCACAAAGGTCCATGACAACATGCTCCCCTCAGCGCTCCGTTCACCAGGCCATCTGCTTTCAGCAGGATCCAGGCTCCTCTTAGAGCAAGAGCAGTCTTGCAGAAATGCACGTGGTTGGTGCCCCGCGGGCCAGGCTCCGGGGCAACGGCCCTGCCTCTCTGGCCCATCCGGGCAGCAGCACAGAATCCTTGCCCAGGCCGGTGAGTCATCTCCTGGGCTGGAGTAAGGATGGCCCAGGCCTGCTCCTGGCTTCTGGGTGAGTCCGGAGAGGCGGAGGGCTACCTCTCATGTGCTGTGAGCACAGTTTACTGCAGGCATGAATCACCCTCGAGTGGCATTTTAAGGGAAAAGGAAACTGCACTCGGGACAGGGAATGAACCTGCCAGACACTTCGGTTAGGATGCAGGTGAGGCTGTGGAGGCTCATTGCCGGGGCTGGGGGGAGGGGGCTCATCTGTGGTCAGAGAGGCTGTCGCAGGGGCATCAGGGGACCAGTTGGCTGGCTGTGCAGAGGAGCCCGAGGGCATCCACGGGGCTCCTGTGTCACCCACTGGCTCCAGAACCAGCCTCACCGGGAGCTGGGAGGCATCCTCCAGATCACCTGGAGGTTCCGGGCCCCTGGCTAGGTGTTGCCAGGTTGGGTAGTTCATCTTTTCCACCATTCTTTAACATTGGTATGAGCAATCTCTCTTTTTCAAATAAGTTTTTTAAAACTGAAGTATTGTTGATTTATAATATTGTGTATGTTGTAGGTGTACAGCCCAGAGATTGAGTTATAAATGTATATGTATATGGGCTTTGCTGATGGCTCAAACAGTAGAGTCCCCCTGAAATGCAGGAGGCTTGGGTTCTGTCCTTGGATTGGGAAGATCCCCTGGAGAAGAGAATGGCTACCCACTCCAGTATTCTTGCCTGGGAATTCCATGACAGAGGAACCCCACTCCATGGGGTTGCAGTCAGACACGACCGAGCCGTGAATACTTTCACTTTCACTATAAATATGTATAAGTATACATATGTATATATGCACTGGCTTCCCAGGTGGCTCAGTGGTAAAGAATCCGCTTGCTGATGCGGGAGGTGCAGGTTCGATCCCTGGATGGGGAAGATCCCCTGGAGAAGGAAATGGCCACTCACTCTAGGATTCTTGCCTGGAGAACCCCATGGACTGAGGAGCCTGGCGGGCTGCGGTCCATGGGTTCGCAGAGGGTTGGACATGACTGAGCAACTGAATGGAACTGAACTGATGAGTGATATCATGTGATGCTCGTCTCTGTCTGACCTACCTCACTTTGTAGGGTGATCTCCAGGTCCATCTGTGTTGCTGCAAACGGCATGATTTCATTCTTGTTCATATTCATCTCTTAGGAAGCAAGGACACAGATGCAAGGAGAGGAAGCAACTCACCCGTGAGCACAGGGGTCTCAGGTGAAGGAGCCAGGGTACCCCGGGGGCCCACCACCCCTCTCTCTGTGCCTCTGTCTCCATCTCTTTCTCTCTCCCTCTGCCTTTCTTTCCCCTGACTCCCCAGGCACCTGAGTGGATGTCTCCTGAGGCTCTTTTTCCATCGGGCCCTCAGAATGGCTTGTGTCTGGCAGCCTCGGGGACTGGGTCTTCCCCACCTGCCCTCGGAAGCCTTGTCACTCAGGTCAACAGAAGGTGCAGCCCACCTCCCCCGTCAGCCAGTGAGGCAGGAACCCAAGCTTCCAGCAATGTCTTCTGAAGGGATGCCCCCTCTCCTTAGCTGTGTGGCTCAGAGATGAGAGGCTGGGCGGGCCAGGCCATGGACCCCTTCTCCACACCTCTGCATGCAGGGTGGAGGGCTTCTCACCTGCTGTCTGAGCTGCGATCCTGGGAGGGAGTCTCGCGGCAGCCCAAGTTCCACGCGTGTCTATCCCTGCTTCCCACTGGAGAGACGTCTCCGTGCAGAGGACGGTGGTCACCGGGTCGGGTTTACTCCACGTGTGCCTTGTTGGCACTCACAGCGTGATGCGAGAGCCTGGCCCAGTGGTTTAGGCTCCGGGCTGCCACAAGCAGAGTGCTGGGGTGGGAGGAGGCCTCCCAATCTGTCCCGCGTCCCCAGGATTCCTGAGAGCTCCTGGTTCTGCTCTGCACCCCAGCACTGCAGGTTATGTCCTGGGCTGGGAGCGGGTTATCATTCAGCATGATCTGTTCTTCCTTTTGAAGACTGCCTCAGACACGGTGAGCTGTTTTTCTGACCTTTTCCGGGAAATTGAAGGTTTCGCTGTCCTTCGACCTGCGGCATTTCCGAGCCTCACTTGCCCCCGGCATTGCTCCATGAGATTTCAGTGTTTTCGCGTTTCCTGACGGCGTCCCTGCAGACCATGGCTCCCAACACCCCTCAGATCCAGCCCACCGTGTGGCTTCCTGCTGGGTCCTCACTTTCTAGAGGAGCTCTGTTGTGAGTTTTTGGTGTTGCTGATGCCCTTAAGGGCTTCCCAGGTGGCTCTGTGGTAAAGAATCTGCCCGCCAGTGCTGGAGCCGCAAAGGACATGGTTTGATCCCCGGGTCGGGAAGATCCCCGGAGAAGGAAACAGCACCCCACTGCAGTGTTCTTGCCTGGGGAGTCCCTTGGACAGAGGAGCCAGGCCAGCTACAGTCCGTGAAGTCGCAAAGAGTCAGACACGACTGAAGTGACTTAACAGGCACGCACACTGCTCTTAAAGGCGTCCCTCTCTCCGGAAATCTGACAGCTGGAAGCAGCTCCCACCCACGATGGGTCACTCATGTCTAGAGACGGAAGTTCTCTCCGTCTCATTTGCCACATATATATAAGAAGGATGACTGTAGAATAAGAATTAACCACTTAACAGTATCTCAGTAAGCACTTCTCCGTGCCACCAGGCTCCATCTAAGCCCTCTCAGGAGGGTGGCGGCCCCACCACCAGCAACCAGGGCAGCGGAGCCTCGGGGAGCCTGACACTTGTCCACATCCCACCGAGCTGTGCAGGAGGGCAGGGTGCCCCCGTCCCGGGCACAGCCCCCACCCCGGGGCTGGCGCTCCACCAGGGAGGCATGTGGAGGGGAGGGGAGAAGGGTGCCCCCGTCCCAGGCACAGCCCCCACCGCCGGGGCTGAAGCTCCACCAGGGAGGCAAGTGGAGGGGAGGGGAGAAGGGTGCCCCTGTCCTGGGGCACAGCCCCCACCCCCGGGGCTGAAGCTCCACCAGGGAGGCAAGTGAGGGGTAAGGGAGCAGGGTGCCCCCATCCTGGGGCACAGCCCCCACCCCCGGGGCTGGCGCTCCACCAGGGAGGCAAGTGGAGGGGAGGGGAGCAGGGTGCCCCCGTCCTGGGGCACAGCCCCCACCGCCGGGGCTGAAGCTCCACCAGGGAGGCACGTGGAGGGGAGAGGAACAGGGTGCCCCCGTCCTGGGGCACAGCCCCCACCGCCAGGGCTGGCGTTCCACCAGGGAGGCGAGCAGACGTGAGCTCTCAGAGGGTGATGAAACACAGCGTCAGAGACAGATGTACAGAGCTGCCGTTCTCAAACTCGGGCGAGTTTGCACACCCCCTGGGCACCGTGTGAGCACGTGGTCTGGGCCTCGGCCAGGGAGGCATCTGAGACCCTACCGTGTAACCAAGTCCAGCTGGCATGAGGCCACCCTGTCTGGAGGTGGGCACGGGGGCTTTCTGTGAGCTGGGCACTGCCGGTATGCGTGCCAGGGGGAAGCGGTTAATTCGGATCCCGGGAGTCGGCGCTCTGGGAGAAGAGGGCTGTCCCAGCTGGGAGGCCTCAGGGCCTCCAGCCGCCCCCTCCCCAGCTGCCCTGTCCACAGCCAGCTACTCAGACCCCCAGCCCCCAGGCTCTGCGGCACCCTTCTCAGCCCTTCCTGGGTGTGTGAACCCCGACCTTCACTACTCATCGGGCTGAGCGCTCTCTGCAGCCCACCCGCAGCCCCGTGGGAACCGGGGCTGGGCCCGGGGACATGTTTCAGGGGCAGCCGCAGGGGACTGGCTTGTCTTGTCCAGTTTCTGCCTGACCTTGACCTTACAGGGGACCCTGGACATCTCACCTCACCGTGGCCCAGATGCCTGTGTGTGTGTGTGTGTGTGTGTGCGCATGCATGGTGCGGGCGAGTGTGCATTGCCACGCCTGTGCGAGGGCGCATGTATGCCGGGGCCGCCCCGCCTACATCCGTGCTGGAGAAGGAGGGGGGTCTCCCGGGGGTCTCCCCGAGTCTCCCTTCGCTCCCTGCTCTGCCGACGGTGGTTCACTCACTGCCCAGGCCAGGGAGAGGAGTGTGCCGTCTTCTCCCTCACCGTCCCTCCCTCTGTGCTTAATAGTCTGGAGGTTTACTTATTGCAACGGCCCTTTTTTTTAACCAAAATAAATGTTCTTTGCTTTTCTGCACTCCCATTAATCGTGATTTATATGAATTTAAAAGTCTTCCAGAACAACATTTGTATTTGGAAGCCCTAAATCTCAGGAAGTAGCTTTCTCTCAGAACACACACCATCACACACACACCTCACACACATACCATCACACAGACACACACACCATCACACACACACCATAGCACACGTGATCACACAAACCCCATCACACACATCAAACACACACACAAAACACACACAATCACACACAGCACGCAAACACACACACCATCACACAAACACACACTTCACACACCATCACACACACACACCATAGCACACATGGTCACACAACCCCCATCACACACCAAACACACACACACACAACACACACACAACCACACACCATCACACAAACACATACCATCACACACACACACCATAGCTCATGTGATCACACAAACCCCATCACACACATCAAACAAACATACACACACAACACACACAACCACACACACCATCACATACATCAGACAACCCCCCCCACACACCCCATACCCACACACACAGCGTTACACACACAAATCCCATCACATACACTGGACACACGCACACAGACCACACATACACACACATACCACACACACAACCACAATGGCCCACATGCCATCACACGCATCAGACACACATACACATACATACACACACACTCTTCTGTTTTTAAAAATTAATTTATCTTTTTATTGAAGGATAATTGCTTTACAGAATTTTGCTGTTTTCTGTCAAAACTCAACATGAATCAGCCATCAGTTCGGTTCAGTTCAGTCGCTCAGTCGTGTCCGACTCGTTGCGACCCCATGAATGGCAGCACGCCAGGCCTCCCTGTCCATTACCAACTCCCGGAGTTCACTCAGACATCCCTGCTTCCCACTGGAGAGACGTCTCCGTGCAGAGGACGGTGGTCACCGGGTCGGGTTTACTCCACGTGTGCCTTGTTGGCACTCACAGCGTGATGCGAGAGCCTGGCCCAGTGGTTTAGGCTCCGGGCTGCCACAAGCAGAGTGCTGGGGTGGGAGGAGGCCTCCCAATCTGTCCCGCGTCCCCAGGATTCCTGAGAGCTCCTGGTTCTGCTCTGCACCCCAGCACTGCAGGTTATGTCCTGGGCTGGGAGCGGGTTATCATTCAGCATGATCTGTTCTTCCTTTTGAAGACTGCCTCAGACACGGTGAGCTGTTTTTCTGACCTTTTCCGGGAAATTGAAGGTTTCGCTGTCCTTCGACCTGCGGCATTTCCGAGCCTCACTTGCCCCCGGCATTGCTCCATGAGATTTCAGTGTTTTCGCGTTTCCTGACGGCGTCCCTGCAGACCATGGCTCCCAACACCCCTCAGATCCAGCCCACCGTGTGGCTTCCTGCTGGGTCCTCACTTTCTAGAGGAGCTCTGTTGTGAGTTTTTGGTGTTGCTGATGCCCTTAAGGGCTTCCCAGGTGGCTCTGTGGTAAAGAATCTGCCCGCCAGTGCAGGAGCCGCAAAGGACATGGTTTGATCCCCGGGTCGGGAAGATCCCCGGAGAAGGAAACAGCACCCCACTGCAGTGTTCTTGCCTGGGGAGTCCCTTGGACAGAGGAGCCAGGCCAGCTACAGTCCGTGAAGTCGCAAAGAGTCAGACACGACTGAAGTGACTTAACAGGCACGCACACTGCTCTTAAAGGCGTCCCTCTCTCCGGAAATCTGACAGCTGGAAGCAGCTCCCTTGACCATCACTTCTGGGGAATCTAGTGGTTTGCTGGCGATTCCTTCCTTCTCTCGTCCTCAGCTTTCTAGGCTGGGACAGGACACTTATGGTCCAAGGGCAGGAGGTGCCAGCCTGTTTTACGCCGGGAGTCAGTGGACTCACACTCGGCAGCAAGTGGGTGCCTGGGATCTCCTTCTGGTCCTTTGATTTCCTGATGCCTGGGACCCAGTGTGGGAGCCCCAGATGCTGGAACTGGTCCCAGGCGCACACAGGCTGTCAGGCGAGGCCGTGGGCGATCGCACCCATCCTGTCATCCCGTCATCCACCCCCGAGCTCTGACCTGTTGGGAGGGAAAAAAGGGGAGGACATGGGAGCCCCGAGCTGTGAGAGCGTGGCCTCACTCCCGGGCACACTGGGAAACAGTGGGGTCCAGTGGAGACCGCAGAGGTGTGGGCTCTGATGCACTCAAGTTCAGGCCTCGGCTCCACCACCCACGATGGGTCACTCATGTCTAGAGATGGAAGTTCTCTCCGTCTCATTTGCCACATATATATAAGAAGGATGACTATAGAATAAGAATTAACCACTTAACAGTATCTCGGTAAGCACTTCTCCGTGCCACCAGGGAGCCTGCGTGCGGGCTCCACCTAAGCCCGCCCAGAGGGTGGCCCGGGGTGGTGGTCGTTGGTCCCGTCGCCTCGGAGCCCCTCGGACTGTGAACAGGTGTAGGGTGGCTCGTGTGCAGGAGGGCAGGGTGCCCCCGTCCCGGGCACAGCCCCCACCCCGGGGCTGGCGCTCCACCAGGGAGGCATGTGGAGGGGAGGGGAGAAGGGTGCCCCCGTCCCAGGCACAGCCCCCACCGCCGGGGCTGAAGCTCCACCAGGGAGGCAAGTGGAGGGGAGGGGAGAAGGGTGCCCCTGTCCTGGGGCACAGCCCCCACCCCCGGGGCTGAAGCTCCACCAGGGAGGCAAGTGAGGGGTAAGGGAGCAGGGTGCCCCCATCCTGGGGCACAGCCCCCACCCCCGGGGCTGGCGCTCCACCAGGGAGGCAAGTGGAGGGGAGGGGAGCAGGGTGCCCCCGTCCTGGGGCAC
>SJYX01014563.1:153429-172763 GCA_006410675.1 Oreotragus oreotragus
CAGGGTGCCCCCGTCCTGGGGCACAGCCCCCACCGCCGGGGCTGAAGCTCCACCAGGGAGGCACGTGGAGGGGAGAGGAACAGGGTGCCCCCGTCCTGGGGCACAGCCCCCACCGCCAGGGCTGGCGTTCCACCAGGGAGGCGAGCAGACGTGAGCTCTCAGAGGGTGATGAAACACAGCGTCAGAGACAGATGTACAGAGCTGCCGTTCTCAAACTCGGGCGAGTTTGCACACCCCCTGGGCACCGTGTGAGCACGTGGTCTGGGCCTCGGCCAGGGAGGCATCTGAGACCCTACCGTGTAACCAAGTCCAGCTGGCATGAGGCCACCCTGTCTGGAGGTGGGCACGGGGGCTTTCTGTGAGCTGGGCACTGCCGGTATGCGTGCCAGGGGGAAGCGGTTAATTCGGATCCCGGGAGTCGGCGCTCTGGGAGAAGAGGGCTGTCCCAGCTGGGAGGCCTCAGGGCCTCCAGCCGCCCCCTCCCCAGCTGCCCTGTCCACAGCCAGCTACTCAGACCCCCAGCCCCCAGGCTCTGCGGCACCCTTCTCAGCCCTTCCTGGGTGTGTGAACCCCGACCTTCACTACTCATCGGGCTGAGCGCTCTCTGCAGCCCACCCGCAGCCCCGTGGGAACCGGGGCTGGGCCCGGGGACATGTTTCAGGGGCAGCCGCAGGGGACTGGCTTGTCTTGTCCAGTTTCTGCCTGACCTTGACCTTACAGGGGACCCTGGACATCTCACCTCACCGTGGCCCAGATGCCTGTGTGTGTGTGTGTGTGTGTGTGCGCATGCATGGTGCGGGCGAGTGTGCATTGCCACGCCTGTGCGAGGGCGCATGTATGCCGGGGCCGCCCCGCCTACATCCGTGCTGGAGAAGGAGGGGGGTCTCCCGGGGGTCTCCCCGAGTCTCCCTTCGCTCCCTGCTCTGCCGACGGTGGTTCACTCACTGCCCAGGNAGGGTGCCCCCGTCCTGGGCACAGCCCCCACCCCTGGGGCTGAAGCTCCACCAGGGAGGCAAGTGGAGGGGAGGGGAGCAGGGTGCCCCCGTCCTGGGCACAGCCCCCACCCCTGGGGCTGAAGCTCCACCAGGGAGGCAAGTAGAGGGGAGGGGAGCAGGGTGCCCCCGTCCTGGGCACAGCCCCCACCCCTGGGGCTGAAGCTCCACCAGGAAGGCAAGTGGAGGGGAGGGGAGCAGGGTGCCCCCATCCTGGGGCACAGCCCCCACCGCCGGGGCTGGCGCTCCACCAGGGAGGCAAGCAGATGTGAGTTCTCAGAGGGTGATGAAACACAGTGTCAGAGACAGATGTACAGAGCCGCCGTTCTCAAACTCGGGCAAGTTTGCACACCCCCTGGGCACCGTGTGAGCAGTTGGTCTGGGTCTCGGCCAGGGAGGCATCTGAGACCCTGCCGTGTAACCAAGTCCAGCTGGCATGAGGCCGCCCTGTCTGGAGGTGGGCACGGGGGCCTCTGTGAGCTGGGCGCTGCCGGTATGCGTGCCAGGGGGAAGCGGTTTATTCGGATCCCGGGAGTCGGCGCTCTGGGAGAAGAGGGCTGTCCCAGCTGGGAAGCCTCAGGGCCTCCAGCCGCCCCCTCTCCAGCTGCCCTGTCCACAGCCAGCTACTCAGACCCCCAGCCCCCAGGCTCTGCGGCCCCCTTCTCAGCCCTTCCTGGGTGTGTGAACCCCGACCTTCACTCCTCATCGGGCTGAGCGCTCTCTGCAGCCCACCTGCAGCCCGGTGGGAAGCGGGGCTGGGCCCGGGGACATGTTTCAGGGGCAGCCGCAGGGGACTGCCTTGTCTTGTCCAGTTTCTGCCTGACCTTGACCTTACAGGGGACCCTGGACATCTCACCTCACCATGGCCCAGTTGCCTCTGTGTGTGTGTGTGTGTGCACGCGCGCATGGTGCGGGCGAGTGTGCATTGCCACGCCTGTGCGAGGGCGCATGTATGCCAGGGCCGCCCTGCCTACATCCATGCTGGAGAAGGAGGGGATCTCCCGGGGGTCTCCCCGAGTCTCCCTTCGCTCCCTGCTCTGCCGACGGTGGTTCACTCACTGCCCAGGCCAGGGAGAGGAGTGCGCCGTCTTCTCCCCCACCGTCCCTCCCTCTGTGCTTAATAGTCTGGAGGTTTACTTATTGCGACGGCCCTTTTTTTTAACCAAAATAAATGTTCTTTGCATTTCTGCACTCCCATTAATCGTGATTTATATGAATTTAAAAGTCTTCCAGAGCAACATTTGTATTTGGAAGCCCTAAATCTCAGGAAGTAGCTTTCTCTCAGAACACACACCATCACATACACACCTCACACACATACCATCACACAGACACACACACCATCACACACACACCATAGCACACGTGATCACACAAACCCCATCACACACATCAAACACACACACACAACCACACACAGCACGCAAACACACACACCATCACACAAACACACACCTCACACACACACACCATAGCACACATGATCACACAACCCCCATCACACACATCAAACACACACACAACCACACACCATCACACAAACACATACCATCACACACACACACCATAGCACACATGATCACACAACCCCTATCACACACATCAAACAAACACACACACACAACACACATGACCACACACACCATCACATACATCAGATACCCCCCCCCCCACACACCCCATACCCACACACACAGCGTCACACACACACATCCCATCGCATGCACTGGACACACGCACATAGACCACACATACACACACATACCACACACACAATCACAATGGCACACATGCCATCACACACACACATCCTATTGCACACATCCCATCACACACATCAGACACACATACACATACATATACACACACCCTTCTGTTTCTAAAAATTAATTTATCTTTTTATTGAAGGATAATTGTTTTACAGAATTTTGCTGTTTTCTGTCAAAACTCAACATGAATCATTCATCAGTTCAGTTCAGTTCAGTCGCTCAGTCATGTCTGACTCGTTGCGACCCCATGAACGGCAGCACGCCAGGCCTCCCTGTCCATTACCAACTCCTGGAGTTCATTCAGATTCATGTCCACTGATCTCCACACCCTCTCCAGCATTTATTGTCTCTAGATTTTTTGATGAGGGCCATTTTGACAGGGGTGAGGTGATATCTCATTGTGGTTCTGATTTGCGTATCTCTAATAATGAGCGATGCTGAGCATCTTTTCATGTGTTAGTTAGCCCTCTGTATGTCTTCTTTGGAGAAATGTCTGTTTAGGTCTTTCCCCCACTTTTTGATTGGGTTGTTTGTTTTCCTGGCATTGAGTTGTATGAGCTGCTTATGTATTTTGGAAATTAATCTCTTGTCAGTTGTTTCATTTGCTGTTATTTTCTCCCCTTCTGAGGGTTTTCTTTTCACCTTGCTTATCATTTCCTTTGCTGTCCAGAAGCTTTCAAGTTTAATCAGGCCCCCTTGTTTACTTTTGGTTTTATTTCCATTGCTCTAGGAGGTGGGTCATAGAGGATCTTGCTTTGATTTCTGTCATCAAGTGTTCTGCCTATGTTTTCCCCTAAGAGTTTTATAGCTTCTGGTCTTACATTTAGGTCTTTAATCCATTTTGAGTTTAGCTACGTGTACAGTGTTAGGAAGTGTTCTAATTTCATTCTTTTACATGTAGCTGTCCAGTTTTCCCAGTGCCATTTATTGAAGAGGCTGTCCTTNGTGGATGGAGAATCGCATGACTTTCCTTTTTCTCTTTCAGACTTTCAAAATGTTGAAAGAACCCCGCCAATATTGACATAATTATTATACTTTTCTTTCTTATTTGTTCAGAGAAAAAAATTTCAACCCAAATTGTTTCACAGGTAAATCTCCTCAACAGACTTTTGTATTAAATTCCCTAAAACTTTTAACTCTCTAAAGGAGAATGCTGCTGGTGTATCCTAGTGCCACTGTGATTTTCTACATGAGCTGTTTATGGCCCCTGGAAATTTCTAGCAGTGGATGGGGCCTGTCTCTTATACACATCTAGATGTGTATAAGAGACAGGTACCATACTGTCTTGATGAATGTAGCTTTGTAGTATAACCTGAAGTCAGGAAGCTTGATCCCTCCAGCTCCATTCTTCTTTCTCAAGACTGCTTTGGCCATTTGGGGTCTTTTGTGTTTCCATATGAATTGTGGAATTTTTAGTTCTAGTTCTGTGAAAAATGCCATTGATAGTTTGATAGGGATTGCGCTGAATCTGTGGATTGCATTTGGTAGTATAGTCATTTTCACAGTATTGATTCTTCCTACCCAGGGACATGGACTATCTCTCCATCTGTTTATGTCACCTTTGATTCTTTCATCAGTGTCTTATAATTTTCTGAGTACAGTTCTTTTGTCTCCTTAGATAAGTTTATTCCTGGATATTTAATTCTTTTTGTCGCAGTGGTGAATGGGATTGATTCCTTAATTGCTCTTTCTGATTTTTCATTGTTAGTATATAGAAATGCAGCTGATTTCTGTGTATTGATTTTTGTATCCTGCACCTTTGCTAAATTCACTCATTAGCTCTAGTAATTTTCTGATACTATCTTTAGGGTTTTCTATGTACAGTATCATGCCATCTGCAAACAGTGAGTGCTTTACTTCTTTTCTGAGCTGGATTTCTTATTTCTTTTTCTTCTCTGATTGATGTAGCTAGGACTTCCAGAACTATGTTGAATAACAGTGGAGAAAGTCGACATCCTTGTCTTGTTCCTGATCTTAGGGGGGATGCTTTCAGTTTTTCACCATTGAGAGTAATGTTTGCTGTAAGTTATCGTATATGGCCATTACTATGCTGAGGTAGGTTCCTTCTATGCATATTTTTTGAAGAGTTTTAATCATAAATAGGTGCTGATTTTTTTCAAAGGTTTTTTCTGCATCTATTGAGATGATCATATGGTTTCTGTCTTTCATTCTGTTAATGTGGTATATCACATTGACTGATTTCTGTATATTGAAGAATCCTTGCATCCCTGGGATAAACCCAACTTGAATATGCTGTCTGAGCTTTTTGATGGGTTGCTGAATTCTGTTTGCTAAAATTCTGCTGAGGATTTTTGCATCTCTGTCCATCAGTGACATTGGCCTGTAGTTTTCTCTTTTTGTGTGTTGTTTTTGTCTGGTTTTGGTATCAGGGTGATTGAGGCCTTGTGGAATGAATTTGGAAGTGTTCCTTCCTCTGCAGTTTTACTCACACGCTTCTTGATCCCAGAGTTGTTTCCCAGTTCTGTACTCTTGTTTTTCCCTGGCCTGGGTGGGAGGCAGGACAAACGTCACTGCCATNCAGGGTGATGGAGGCCTTGTGGAATGAATTTGGAAGTGTTCCTTCCTCTGCAGTTTTACTCACACGCTTCTTGATCCCAGAGTTGTTTCCCAGTTCTGTACTCTTGTTTTTCCCTGGCCTGGGTGGGAGGCAGGACAAACGTCACTGCCATTTTTGAGAGAGGCGAGGCCTCATTCATGTGGCACCATGGCTGGGACAGGAACCTCCAGATCCAGGCTTTTCCTCTCTGGCCAGAGGCCTGGCCGGGAACTAAAGGCGGCTCAGTGGTTTGTTCCTGAGAAACACAGTCCAGGGCAGGGTAAGTCTTCAACTGATTGAACAAGGCCCACCCACATTAGAGAGGGTGATCTGCTTTACTCAGAGTCCAGATTGTAGATGGTCATCACAGCTGAAAAGTACCTTCTTGGCCACATGCAGACTCGTGTTCAGCCAAACACCTCTGCACCGCAGCCCGGCCTAATGGACCCGTGGAATGTTCCAGCAGTGTGTGCAGCCCCTACTACAGTCCAACGAGACAGGACAACTTGCTTCTTAGTGATTATTTTTAGCTTGTACCAGGGGATACTCACTGTCTATGGAATTATTTACAAGCAATAGATTTCAGTATGTTCATGGAATTAGACCATTAAGAACCTAATACAAACTCTATACACTATTGAATAGCATTTCGGGATGAAGTCTTGCTGAAAAAGCAATGTTTTGTCTAGATTAAGCACTCAGCAAAGTCCTTCCTGGTCATAATTTCTGTGATTTCATTGTGCTATTAGGCTTCTTTTGGCAAGAAAGCATCATTTGGGGGTAATAAAGAAAGCGAAACCCATATACCTGTGAGGTTATAAGCATACACAGTGTCTCTACTTGGAAGCATTTTGCATGCCTGTTCCCTAGTGTGGGCACAACAGTCACCCAGCTAGAGCTTTATCCTCATGGTCAGGGTGATGCCCTATCTGTGAAGATGAGCAGAGGAAAACTGAGTAGAAATCCTGATTCCATGTACGCAGTTCCGTGGGGAGGTGGTGTTTTCACAAAGAAGAAACACTTGCCAGTGAAGTGGATGGAGAATCGCATGACTTTCCTTTTTCTCTTTCAGACTTTCAAAATGTTGAAAGAACCTCACCAATGCTGACATAATTATTATACTTTTCTTTCTTATTTGTTCAGAGAAAAAAATTTCAACCCAAATTGTTTCACAGGTAAATCTCCTCAACAGACTTTTGTATTAAATTCCCTAAAACTTTTAACTCTCTAAAGGAGAATGCTGCTGGTGTATCCTAGTGCCACTGTGATTTTCTACATGAGCTGTTTATGGCCCCTGGAAATTTCTAGCAGTGGATGGGGCTTCAGGATGTGCAAAGCCATTTTGGAACTATTGTTGAAACTGTCGCACATGCTTAGAGTAAACAAACGCTTGTTTACATTGGACAAAATTTAATTTAAAAAACTTAGCAGGAATTTGTGTGAATTTCACAAATATATCTTACACGTTTGAATAACTTCCTCATTCAGATTATGTTCCCTGACCCAAGATGAGGCAATACGATATTTTCATGACTCTACAACTCTCATATAAAAAAGATGAAGTTACACCATTGCACTTTGGAAAGCTTCTTGAATTCTCCACACTCTGCAGAAATGGGCAGACTCCTGCCATCCTTGTGGCACAACTTCCTCATTCAGATTATGTTCCCTGACCCAAGATGAGGCAATACGATATTTTCATGACTCTACAACTCTCATATAAAAAAGATGAAGTTACACCATTGCACTTTGGAAAGCTTCTTGAATTCTCCACACTCTGCAGAAATGGGCAGACTCCTGCCATCCTTGTGGCACATAAAGTGAAAGAGTGGGGAAAATTAGACAGCAAAGGAATTTTCCTGGTAGCGTTTGAACCAAAGAGATTTGGAATCTCTAAAAGCTAGATATTTGTGCTAAGAAATATTTGAATTTTAGGCTGGACACACTGAACTTGTGGTAAATACTTATTTTACAGGTTTTATCTTTTGCATTTTACTGAAATAAACTCTAACCACTGTAAAGGATGCGTGGGATAAGTCTGATACATTAAACCACATGCTGTGATTGTCTTTTCTGTCAATTTTGCCGTGTACTAGTATTGCACACTTANCTGAACTTGTGGTAAATACTTATTTTACAGGTTTTATCTTTTGCATTTTACTGAAATAAACTCTAACCACTGTAAAGGATGCGTGGGATAAGTCTGATACATTAAACCACATGCTGTGATTGTCTTTTCTGTCAATTTTACCATGTACTAGTATTGCACACTTACAAGAAATCTCTGGTCATTGACACAAAGTACACAAGTAAAACCTCTCCATCTCTACCTCTCTATGTCTGCATTGTCACCTACAAACACGCGTGTCCACAGAAAATCTTAGAGTGGACCCAGGAGAAACTCCACAAGAGCCTCACGCCACTTGCACACAATTGCTCAGGATGGATCACTGAGGTGTGGCAGGGATCCGCTGAGCACTGGAGACCTGAGAGCTCCCACGTGTGGCCGAGTGAGCAGGCGGACACAGCCTAGTGTGCCATGTCTGACATCAGCGCATCTGTATCAATCCGAGCTCTTCGGTTCCAGGTGAATAACCCTGCTGACTCCAGCTATGTTTGCTGAAGGGAGGGACTTGCTCCTCAGACATCTGCAAAGGAGAGGCGGGGCTCCAGGACTCAACAGTGCTGTAGGGACTGTCTTATCACCATCATCTCGCTTCTCTCTGAGATCCAACCAGATTCCCCGGGTTCTCTTACATGCCTCTGAGGCGGGGCCACCAGCGCCAGGGTCTCATCGCAGGGATTTTCTTCCAAGGAGTAAGCGTCTTTTAATTTCATGGCTGCAGTCACCATCTGCAGTGATTTTGGATCTTATCTTGAGCTTCCCTAATGCTGTACTGACACCTGTGTCTTCAAGTGCTGTGCTCACACTGCCTGGGGTGACAGCAAGGAGAAGCAGGGGACAGTTCAGAATCTACCTGGAGCTCTCTGCTATTGCTGTCCTGTGCTAGCGCAAGAAAGACTCTGCCTTGATTACTGGGATCCTGGTTGTGAGAAAATACTAGGTGAGCCAGGAGTGTTATTACTAATGATTTTCACAAGGGCCGAAGTGTTTGGGCCAAAAATAATTAGAGTGAACAATAGAGCTAGCAGAAGAGCAACCAAATAATGAGATGGCAATTAATGAACCAGCTCATTGTTCTTTTTGGCTCCAGGGCATTAAGCCTTTAATTTTGTCATGATGACTAGTAGTAATATTGTTCATTTATACCTTTATTTAATAGTTATTGTATACGTTGATTTGATAGTTATTTTACTTTTCATTTCTTTTAGTTTTAATCTTAATTTAATATCAAATCTTTTATTTTATTAATTTATTTGGTTGCACTGGGTCTTAGTCGCAGTATTCAGACTCTTACTTGGACCACGTGGGATTGAGTTCCCTGACCAGGGATCGAACCCAGGCCCCCTGCATTGGGAGCATGGAGTCTTAATCCCTGGACTGCCAGGGAAGTCCCAAGTCTTTTATTTTAATTAAAAAATTAGGTTCCATCCCCCATCCCCACCCCATCATAAACCTTATGAGCCAGAATGCTTTTGGTGCTTTGTAACTTTCTCCCTGGTGGCTCAGATGGTAAAGAAATTTACCTTCCCACCAACAGTGCAAGACCATTCCCTTTTCTCCACACCCTCTCCAGCATTTATTGTCTTTAGATTTTTTGATGAGGGCCATTCTGATGGGTGAGGTGATATCTCATTGTGGTTCTGATTTGCGTTTCTCTAATAGTGAGCGATGCTGAGCATCTTTTCATGTGTTAGCCCTCTGTGTGTCTTCTTTGGAGAAATGTCTGTTTAGGTCTTTCCCCCACTTTTTGACTGGGTTGTTTGTTTCCCTGGCATTGAGTTGTATGAGCTGCTTGTATATTTTGGAAATTAATCCCTTGTCAGTTGTTTCATTTGCTGTTATTTTCTCCCCTTCTGAGGACTTCCCTGGTGGCTCAGATGGTAAAGCGTCTGTCTACAATGCAGGAGACCCGGGTTCGATCCCTGGGTTGGGAAGATCCCCTGGAGAAGGAAATGGCAATTCACTCCAGGACTATTGCCTGGAAAATCCCATGGACAGAAGAGCCTAGTAGGCTACAGTCCATGGGGTCGCAAAGAGTCGGACACGACTGAGCGACTTCACTTCACTTCACTTCACTTCACTTCACTTCTCCCCTTCTGAGGGCTTTCTTTTCACCTTGCTTATTGTTTCCTTTGCTGTGCAGAAGCTTTCAAGTTTAATCAGGTCCCCCTTGTTTACTTTTTGGTTTTATTTCCATTGCTCTAGGAGGTGGGTCATAGAGGATCTTGCTTTGATTTCTGTCATCAAGTGTTCTGCCTATATTTTCCCCTAAGAGTTTTATAGCTTCTGGTCTTACATTTAGGTCTTTAATCCATTTTGAGTTTAGCTATGTGTACAGTGTTAGGAAGTGTTCTAATTTCATTCTTTTACATGTAGCTGTCCAGTTTTCCCAGTGCCATTTATTGAAGAGCCTGTCCTTGCCCCATTGTATATTCTTGCCTCCTTTGTCAAAAATAAGGTGCCCATAGGTGCATGGGTTTATTTCTGGGCTTTCTACCTTGTTCCATTGGTCTATATTTCCGTTTCTGTGCCAGTACCATACTGTCTTGATGAATGTAGCTTTGTAGTATAACCTGAAGTCAGGAAGCTTGATTCCTCCAGCTCCATTCTTCTTTCTCAAGACTGCTTTGGCTATTTGGGGTCTTTTGTGTTTCCATATGAATTGTGGAATTTTTAGTTCTAGTTCTGTGAAAAATGCCATTGGTAGTTTGATAGGGATTGCGTTGAATCTGTGGATTGCATTTGGTAGTATAGTCATTTTCACAGTATTGATTCTTCCTACCCAGGAACATGGAATATCTCTCCATCTGTTTATGTCACCTTTGATTCTTTCATCAGTGTCTTATAATTTTGAGTACAGTTCTTTTGTCTCCTTAGATAAGTTTATTCCTGGATATTTAATTCTTTTTGTTGCAGTGGTGAACGGGATTGATTCCTTAATTGCTCTTTCTGATTTTTCATTGTTAGTATATAGAAATGCAGCTGATTTCTGTGTATTGATTTTGTATCCTGCACCTTTGCTAAATTCACTGATTAGCTCTAGTAATTTTCTGATACTATCTTTAGGGTTTTCTATGTATAATATCATGCCATCTGCAAACAGTGAGAGCTTTACTTCTTTTCTGAGCTGGATTTCTTATTTCTTTTTCTTCTCTGATTGATGTAGCTAGGACTTCCAGAACTATGTTGAATAATAGTGGAGAAAGTGGACACCCTTGTCTTGTTCCTGATCTTAGGGGGGATGCTTTCAGTTTTTCACCATTGAGAGTAATGTTTGCTGTAAGTTATTGTATATGGCCATTTTTATGCTGAGGTAGGTTCCTTCTATGCATATTTTTTGAAGAGTTTTAATCATAAATAGGTGCTGAATTTTTTCAAAGGTTTTTTCTGCATCTATTGAGATGATCATATGGTTTTTGTCTTTCATTCTGTTAATGTGGTATCACATTGACTGATTTCTGTATATTGAAGAATCCTTGCATCCCTGGGATAAACCCAACTTGAACATGCTGTCTGAGCTTTTTGATGGGTTGCTGAATTCTGTTTGCTAAAATTCTGCTGAGGATTTTTGCACCTCTGTCCATCAGTGACATTGGCCTGTAGTTTTCTCTTTTTGTGTGTTGTTTTTGTCTGGTTTTGGTATCAGGGTGATGGAGGCCTTGTGGAATGAATTTGGAAGTGTTCCTTCCTCTGCAGTTTTACTCACACGCTTCTTGATCCCAGAGTTGTTTCCCAGTTCTGTACTCTTGTTTTTCCCTGGCCTGGGTGGGAGGCAGGACAAACGTCACTGCCATTTTTGAGAGAGGCGAGGCCTCATTCATGTGGCACCATGGCTGGGACAGGAACCTCCAGATCCAGGCTTTTCCTCTCTGGCCAGAGGCCTGGCCGGGAACTAAAGGCGGCTCAGTGGTTTGTTCCTGAGAAACACAGTCCAGGGCAGGGTAAGTCTTCAACTGATTGAACAAGGCCCACCCACATTAGAGAGGGTGATCTGCTTTACTCAGAGTCCAGATTGTAGATGGTCATCACAGCTGAAAAGTACCTTCTTGGCCACATGCAGACTCGTGTTCAGCCAAACACCTCTGCACCGCAGCCCGGCCTAATGGACCCGTGGAATGTTCCAGCAGTGTGTGCAGCCCCTACTACAGTCCAACGAGACAGGACAACTTGCTTCTTAGTGATTATTTTTAGCTTGTACCAGGGGATACTCACTGTCTATGGAATTATTTACAAGACAATAGATTTCAGTATGTTCATGGAATTAGACCATTAAGAACCTAATACTAACTCTATACACTATTGAATAGCATTTCGGGATGAAGTCTTGCTGAAAAAGCAATGTTTTGTCTAGATTAAGCACTCAGCAAAGTCCTTCCTGGTCATAATTTCTGTGATTTCATTGTGCTATTAGGCTTCTTTTGGCAAGAAAGCATCATTTGGGGGTAATAAAGAAAGCGAAACCCATATACCTGTGAGGTTATAAGCATACACAGTGTCTCTACTTGGAAGCATTTTGCATGCCTGTTCCCTAGTGTGGGCACAACAGTCACCCAGCTAGAGCTTTATCCTCATGGTCAGGGTGATGCCCTATCTGTGAAGATGAGCAGAGGAAAACTGAGTAGAAATCCTGATTCCATGTACGCAGTTCCGTGGGGAGGTGGTGTTTTCACAAAGAAGAAACACTTGCCAGTGAAGTGGATGGAGAATCGCATGACTTTCCTTTTTCTCTTTCAGACTTTCAAAATGTTGAAAGAACCTCACCAATGCTGACATAATTATTATACTTTTCTTTCTTATTTGTTCAGAGAAAAAAATTTCAACCCAAATTGTTTCACAGGTAAATCTCCTCAACAGACTTTTGTATTAAATTCCCTAAAACTTTTAACTCTCTAAAGGAGAATGCTGCTGGTGTATCCTAGTGCCACTGTGATTTTCTACATGAGCTGTTTATGGCCCCTGGAAATTTCTAGCAGTGGATGGGGCTTCAGGATGTGCAAAGCCATTTTGGAACTATTGTTGAAACTGTCGCACATGCTTAGAGTAAACAAACGCTTGTTTACATTGGACAAAATTTAATTTAAAAAACTTAGCAGGAATTTGTGTGAATTTCACAAATATATCTTACACGTTTGAATAACTTCCTCATTCAGATTATGTTCCCTGACCCAAGATGAGGCAATACGATATTTTCATGACTCTACAACTCTCATATAAAAAAGATGAAGTTACACCATTGCACTTTGGAAAGCTTCTTGAATTCTCCACACTCTGCAGAAATGGGCAGACTCCTGCCATCCTTGTGGCACATAAAGTGAAAGAGTGGGGAAAATTAGACAGCAAAGGAATTTTCCTGGTAGCGTTTGAACCAAAGAGATTTGGAATCTCTAAAAGCTAGATATTTGTGCTAAGAAATATTTGAATTTTAGGCTGGACACACTGAACTTGTGGTAAATACTTATTTTACAGGTTTTATCTTTTGCATTTTACTGAAATAAACTCTAACCACTGTAAAGGATGCGTGGGATAAGTCTGATACATTAAACCACATGCTGTGATTGTCTTTTCTGTCAATTTTGCCGTGTACTAGTATTGCACACTTACAAGAAATCTCTGGTCATTGACACAAAGTACACAAGTAAAACCTCTCCATCTCTACCTCTCTATGTCTGCATTGTCACCTACAAACACGCGTGTCCACAGAAAATCTTAGAGTGGACCCAGGAGAAACTCCACAAGAGCCTCACGCCACTTGCACACAATTGCTCAGGATGGATCACTGAGGTGTGGCAGGGATCCGCTGAGCACTGGAGACCTGAGGGCTCCCACGTGTGGCCGAGTGAGCAGGCGGACACAGCCTAGTGTGCCATGTCTGACATCAGCGCATCTGTATCAATCCGAGCTCTTCGGTTCCAGGTGAATAACCCTGCTGACTCCAGCTATGTTTGCTGAAGGGAGGGACTTGCTCCTCAGACATCTGCAAAGGAGAGGCGGGGCTCCAGGACTCAACAGTGCTGTAGGGACTGTCTTATCACCATCATCTCGCTTCTCTCTGAGATCCAACCAGATTCCCCGGGTTCTCTTACATGCCTCTGAGGCGGGGCCACCAGCGCCAGGGTCTCATCGCAGGGCTCCCGATGGCAGAGGGGCTGTGTGTCTGTATCTCCAGGTATTGAATATAGGGAAGCCCCAGAGCAGGCTTCCCATGCGCCCACCTTGGTGCAGGCCCAGGGGGAGAAGGCCTGGTGGCTGGCCTGGCCGGGGTGCCTGGCGCTCACCTGTGGGGCACTGGGCAGGAGGCAACACTGCACTTCACAGCCCAGGCAGGGGCAGCACAATCACACCAAGAAAAGAGGTGGGGGGCTGCCAGACAAGCCTGACCCCTGAGTCCACTTCCCCATTGCTTCTCAGGTGCAGATCTTTGGGAAGAGAACAGGGGTCCCCCAGGACCTGTGGAGTGCACAGAGATCTGGTAGGGGAGGGTAATGGCACGTCAGTCAGCCTGGCTGGGCTGCGCTGTGTGACAAGTACATGATGAAATCTCACACACTCAGCAGAAGAAACGTTTAAGCTGCTTCCATCACTCTCCCAAGAGGCTGGCAGTCAGGGGCAAGGGCACCTCCTCCATGCAGCCTTCCAGGGACCAGTGCTCCCTCTGCTGCCCTGGGATGGTGTCCTTCTCAATGCTTGGCTTCAGGAGTGTTTTCTAGGGCAGTGCATGGAGGCTTCATGTCATCATTTTTTTCCTGATGGTTGGAGGTAATCACGCAGCCCTGTCCACATGCACTGGGGTGTGAGATGTTGTTTTCCTGTGTGCTCAGAGTGGAGGGATCAAAATGGGCAAATACAGCATCACCTCCAAAATAATAAGGAAGGCTGTTTCAGGCACAGGGGAAAATTCGGCAAAGACTCAGAGGTATGGCTGAGCCAGGCGGCAGGTCACACAGTGCTCTGGGCCAGGGACAAAGGGTGGCCGCTGTGTGGGGCAGGCGAGCCAGGGCGGGTGGAGCTGTGGGTGCAGTTTGCAGGAGGAGGACACCCACAGCATGTGAGCGTGGAGGTGTGTGCTCCAGGAAGGCCTGGCTCGTTTTGACCCAGGGACCATGATCCTGGTGGGACGGGCCATGGTGAGGATTCCAGGAGCTTATCACAGTCATCCTTGCAAAGGAACAGGGGGTCGGGGTTTGGAGCGTCCAGAGATCAGCTGATGGCTGAGAAATATTTCCAACCTGGGAGATGGACTGGAGTCTGGGACCTGCAAGGGGAGGTCACTGAGGGCTTGGGAGGAGCAGCTAAGAGGGATCTAGTTTTGCATCTCCAAGAAGAAACAAGAAAAGTAATGGGAAGAAAGAGGTGGAAGAGACAGCAACATTGGACCAGGACTGAAGCACGTTCCAGTCCATCAGCTCGCCCGACTCGCCCCCTGCGTCTGGTTCTCTGCTCTTTCTGAGATACTCCACCATCTCCTGTTGCTTAAATTATGGTCTGTTTGACACAGACCCCTGACTTCCTATGTGTGGCCCAGACCTCTCCCATGAGCTCCTAGCATGTGTTTGCCACCGCCGACCAGAAAATTCCAAGGTGTCTCCCAAGGAGCATTGGCTCAATCTGTCAGAAGCTCAACTCAGAAACTTCCTTTCCAAACCAGTGTTCTCCTCCCAGGACTGACCCCTGTCTCCTCAGTCGCTCATGCCAAGAATGTGAGAGTATTTTCACATCAGTCTCTACTGAAACCCGAGTTGCCAAGGACCAAGTTCTGCCGGTTGCTCCTTCTGAAATCGGCCCTGTGCTGTCCTTCTCTCTTCATCACCACCTCTAACGCCTTCCTCGGACTAAGCCTCTGTCCTGGGCTGCTCCCTCACCTGGGCCCTCACCTGGGCCCTCGCTCACCTGGGCCCTCACCTGGGCCCTCACTCACCTGGGCCCTTGCTCACCTGGGCTACTCCCTGCTTCAAGGCTTGCTCTCCTTCAGGGTGTTTTCTGCAACACAACCAGAATGGTCTATTAAAAACGCAACTTCACAGTTCTGATCATGCCGTTTCTGTCAATCCTTCCATGACTTTCCATCACTCATCAGTTAAATTCCAAATTTGTAACCTAGACATATTTTAATATAACATGATCTGGCCCCCACTGAGTTCTCTTCCCTTTCTCCCTGGGTTTTCCTCCAGAGTAGATACCAGCAGTTGGATGACCTTCTTCCACTTCCCTGAATGGTTCAGGCCCCTTCTAGCCCCACCTTCAGCCCTGGATCCTTATGCATACCGGTTCACCAGCTCATCACACTCTTTACCTACTCTTCACATTTCTAACAGGATTCAGCAGAAATGTCACTTCCATCAGAAAGCCATCTTTAGCCTTCCAGACCAACACGGGCCCTTGGCATCCTCCTTCCAGGTTTGGCATTCTCTCAGTTCAATTCAGTCGCTCAGTCGTGTCTGACTCTTTGCAACCCCATGAATGGTAGTACGCNGGCCTGGGGTGCTGCGATTCATGGGGTCGCAAAGAGTCGGACACGACTGAGCGACTGAACTGAACTGTGGCTCATCACATAATTTTCTTCTTCTCTCCTCCATCTAGATAACATCTCTTCTAGCCATGAGTCACTAAATCCAATTCGATGAGAATTTAGTTTACTTTAAGGTGGAAATGTCTACTGATGGACAGGTTTGTAGCTTTTTCTATTGACTAGAAGTTATATTTTTTATTTACAAAGTATACAAAAGTACAACTTTTGTAAAAGGACAAAACACATGCACTGGCTAAATCTACTCTTGTAATCAAATCTTATTTCACTCTCTTAAAAAGATGCTACTTTCACCTATTTATAATACATATGGGAACAAACATAGGCATAAATCTCACAAGGGGAAGAACTCATAAGCTTCACTTTTACACCAGGCATAATTTCCAAACAGGATGTTACCCTGTTAAAGAATGTACCTAATAACGGTGAAGAGATAGGAAATTAAGAGATAAGAAGAGAGACTTTACTTATACTAAGGCAGAGTCAGTAACCATTGGGTAAAAACTGCTGCTCTCCTGTAGTTTTTAGGAATACAGTATAGACTGAGTTATATTAGCAAATAGTTTCCTGGAACACTAACTACTCATCAAAACAAATTTCTGAGTTGCAACACTTACTGAGTTAAAAAGCCCTGTCATAATCTGAGTTTATGTATGTTTGCTGTAGGAGAAGTTTCATCATATCTCTGTTCTCCATCGGGCTAAATAAGGAAACCATATACTACTTCCTATTTAATTCATTTAAAAAGTGAATGTCTTAAGTCAATTTGGGGTGCTAAAACAAAAATACCATAGACCTGGTGGCTTCAACAGTAAATACTGTCTTCACATGGTATGAAGAGAGGGAGAAAGCTCCCAGGGGTCCCTTTTACAAGGCTACTAATCCCTTGGATGGAGGAGCCTGCTGGGCTGCAGTCCATGGGGTTGTGAAGAGTCAGACACAACTGAGCGACTTCACTTTCACTTTTCACTTTTCTGCATTGGAGAAGGAAATGGCAGCCCACTCCAGTGTTCTTGCCTGGAGACTCCCAGGGACGGGGGAGCCTGGTGGGCTGCCATCTATGGGGTCACACAGAGTCGGACACGACTGAAGTGACTTAGCAGCAGCAATCCCATTCAAAAGGGGTCTACCCTCATAAGCTAATCATGTCCCAAAGGCCACACATAAGAATACCACCACATTGNCTGGTGGGCTGCCATCTATGGGGTCACACAGAGTCGGACACGACTGAAGTGACTTAGCAGCAGCAATCCCATTCAAAAGGGGTCTACCCTCATAAGCTAATCATGTCCCAAAGGCCACACATAAGAATACCACCACATTGGGGGTTCAGATTTAAATATATAATTTTTTTAAGGGCACAGTGTCTGTAACAGTGAACATTTTGAAATGTTCAAAATTTATTATAAGTTCCTCTGTCCTATGGACAACAATCCATTATCCACTGGGGAGAAAGAAGCTGAAAGGTATGTGAAAGAAATGAAGACCAGCAGAGAGTAAAGAGAACTCAAAGAACTACTTCAATCTTTAGAAGGCATCCTTAGACTCTCAGATGAATAAGACTCTGACACTGAACCAACTATTCATAGTTTAATCTATTTTGATGCATTGTTGACAGAGAAAGTAAAAATCCACAGAGAACAGGAAAAATATCACAGGATTTCATTAAAAGAAAGTAAATTAAACAAGGTTAATTGATAAGAACTAATTTAGACTTCTAATAAATACTGTCAAACTGACTGCCATTTTGAAAATGTCCATTTCTCTAGACCTCAGGCAGTATCTTTTATAATATTTGAAATCTTCGACAATTTGTTAAAAAAAATTATCTTGGCTTAATGTCATTCTAAGTTGGAAAATGAGGTCATTCTGCAAATAATTATTGAACATCTAAAATACTAAATACTTTACTAAATACTAAATGTTCTTTGGCTATTACCCTATTACATCTATAACTTTTATGAATTTTCCAAAATCCCCAAACACTGAGGATATCAAACATTTATCCACCACCTGTAGAGGTTAATGTCTTGAATTTCCACTCCCCACCACTATTTGCATACTCGCAAATCCAACATCATCCTGGTGCTAATATGCCCCAAATCTGTACCTCCAGACTGCATTCTCAGAATGTTTGACTCATGTTATCTGTTCAGTGAACATCTGCACAAGATTATCTACCACATTCCTCAAATGTTATGACACAGGACAACAAAAATCTTTGATTGATTCTCCCAACTTCCATTCTCTCAAACTTTATTTTCCCTCAGTTTCCAACATTTCAGTATATAGAATTATCTACTCAGTTATCTAAGACAGAAATCTAGGAATTTTTCTGAATTCCTCTCTCATGCTAACTGCCCTGTCAATTCATCAATACATAGTTTTTTCTGCTCATCCCCCAAATAGATCCTTATTCAGCTCTTTGGGTCTTTTGTGTTACAATACAAACTTTTAAACATTTTGTTCTAGTTCTGTGAGAAATGCCATGGGTAATCTGATAGGGACTGCACTGAACCTTAGACTGCCTCGGGTAATACAGTCATTTTGACAATACTGATTATTCCAATCCAAGAACACAGTGTACCTCTTCTTCTGTCTGTCATCGCTGGTTTCCTTCATCAGTGCCTTACAGAGTACGGGACTTTGGCTTCCTTAGGTAGATTTATTCCTAGATATTCTTTCTAAAATGATGGTAAATGGGATTGTTTCCTTAATTTCTTTCCAATTTTTCATCATTAGTGTATAGAAATGCAAGAGATTTTTGTGTATTAATTTTGTATTCTTTTGTATTCTACAATGAGCTCTATAATTTTCTGGTATTTCTTTTATTTTTTCTGATTCCTGTGGCTAGGACTTCCAAAAATATGTCAAATAAAAGTGGTGAGAATGGACATCCTTATCTTATTCCTGATCTTAGAGGATATGCCTTCAGCTTTTCATCATTGAGTATGAACTTAACTGTAGGTCTGTCATACATGGACTTTATTATGTTGAGGTGATTGCAGCCATGAAATTAAAAGACGCTTACTCTTTGGAAGGAAAGTTATGATCAACCTAGACAGCATATTTAAAAGCAGAGACATTACTTTGTCAACAAAGGTCCATCTAGTCAAGGCCATGGTTTTCCAGTGGTCATGTATGGATGTGAGAGTTGGATTATAAAGAAAGCTGAGAGCAGAAGAATTGATGCTTTTGAACTGCGGTGTTGGAGAAGACTCTTGAGAGTCCCTTGGACTGCAAGGAGATCCAACCAGTCCATCCTAAAGGAGATCAGTCCTGGGTGTTCATTGGTAGGACTGATGTTGAAGCTGAAACTCCAATACTTTGGCCACTTGATGTGAAGAGCTGACTCATTTGAAAAGAC
>SJYX01014563.1:175036-189914 GCA_006410675.1 Oreotragus oreotragus
CTCTGTGCTGTTTATGGTTGAGAGGTTGTCACACAAGCTAGTCTGTCAGCAGAGAGGTTTGACCTGAGACACCCTTGTCCCACCCAGGGCAGGGAATTAGCAGCAATTATTGACACAACAAATGAAAAAATCCTTCACCAATATAATTCCCAGCCAACCCACTATACTAAAAATTTCTAACTTCCCACAAGAATTTGCCTTTAGTAAGTCTAAAACATCTCGTGCCTCTCACAGTTGGGGGGCTGTAAACCATCACATGCGGCCGGACAAACCTATACAGGTGGGCTAGATAACCTTCAGAGTTCGTAAGTTGAAACACTCTTGTCACGCCCAGGAATTTTTATTGACTTGGAGCTGCACATTTACTCCTTCTCTGAGAGAAATGGTTATGGGGGAAAGCTCCCCGGAAGGTCAAAGGTGTAGGTGAGAGCAAAAAAAACCGACTCTGGTTTTGGGGTAGATGCTCGGGAACAGGGGGTCTCCTGAGGCTTGATCACGCCTTTGCGTATGCCAAAGCCTCCTTCCTCATGACCTTTGCAATGGGCTGAGTTCCTCACGCTGGCCCCCAGCAACAAACTGTGGGGAAAAATGTCTACCAGGTAAGAGTCATTTAATCCACACTTGACACATGGGAAAGTGAAGCTTAAAGTGGTCACATGACTTGCAATTTAAATCGCTATAAGCCTGGAGTCCTTGTGATGACATCAGACACTGAGAGGACAATTAAGTAACAAGACACCTGACACCTGGAGGCTGGCCCTCATCCCTGGGCCCTCTTGGATCCAGTCCAGCTTTACAGAAGTTACTGATGCACTGGGCACTTTCTTTTTGTGTGAAGGAGTCTGAGGTATCGTGTATTAAATTCCACATATGTGATTGACTGTCCAGCACAAATTACACCCTTCCGATGTGTTCCTCACCCGAACAGTGTAAAAGCCATTCCCAGAGTGGAAAATACGAAGACTTCTTATTACAGACAAAGAGATTGGAAAGCACAGTCTGGTGCAGTGAGGTTTAAGTTTGAGGTTGTTTAAGCCTGGCAAGGACCACACTGGAAATCTCACTCACCATCACCACAAATTCCATCTTCAACAGAGTCTAGATGAGAGCTGATAGCAAGTAAAACTCAGTTTCCTCTGATTGGAACTGAATAGAATATCCTGAACAATGAACCTATGGGAGAGAGTTGTGAAATATTTGAGAACCTTTCATATTGTGTTGGGCAACTTTGGAAAACAGATAGAATAGTCAGTGCTACTTTATTTTGTTTCGATTCAGTTGGAGGTTTTCTCCCATGGGGTTCAAGCATGTGCCGTTGGTCCTCCACAATCTGACCAGGGTCCTGGCCATTTTCATCTCTGTCTGTGACAGATGACACATGGACCCAGGCATGTAGGATTCCACGAGATGGAGGGAAATGAGAAGGTGGGGCAGACAGATTCTGGGAGGACTCCTTGACCCCATCTCCTGGGGTATCAACCTCTGCCCTGGAGTGTGGGTCAGGGGGCTATGAATTGCGGCTAGCCATGGAGTATGGCATGTCCTTCCCGCTCCAGTGGTAGGCGAAACCCATTTTGCTGGCACACTCTTTGCTCACTGGAGATCTCGGTGACCACATTGGGGGACCCCCTGTGCAAGGCCCTGTGTGCAGCCTTTAGGGGCTGAGGGTAGTCTCCTGCATATGGTCATCAAGAAACCAGCACCTTCGGTTCTGCACAAATAAGAAAATGAATTCCTCTGATGACCCCAGGGAGCTTGCAAGCAGACCCTTCATGCTCTGACCCTCCAGGGAAGCCCCCAGACTTGGCTAATGCGTGGAGCAGCCTCTTGAGATGCTAAGCCGAGTGTCCAGCTAAGTTCCACTAGACCCCCGCTCCTCACGGACGGTGCGATAACGTGTGCTGTTCTAAGCCGTTAAGCTCGTGGTCGTTGATGATACGCGAGGGACAGCATAAAGAGGAAGGGAGACGCAGGCACACAGGGACGGGGCGAGGCGAGGGCCTTCCCGGCTGAGCTGCGCTCACCACCTCGGGTTTTGCCGGCAGTGGGGTGGTGCAGTGGTTAGTTGTTCATGTCCACTTAACCGGGTCTGGGATGCCCAGTACCTGGTCCAGCATTTGTTCTGAATGTGCCTGTAAGGGTGTTTCTGGAAGAGGCTAGCTTGAACTGGTGAGCCAAGTGGATCAGACTGTCCTCCTGACAAGGGCGGAGCCTTATCCAAGCTACCAAGGGCTGAACAGGCAGAAAGGTGAAAGGAGGAGGGGTGTGCGTGCTGCCTCTTCCCGGCAGCTTGAGCTGGGACGTCCGGCTCCTGGTCTCAGGCCTTCAGACCGGGACTGTAGTCCACACTGCGGCTCTGCTTGGGGGCCTTCCAGCCACACTGGCCTCTGTCGGCCTCGCCACGCAGACGGCAGACCGTGGACTCCTCAGCCTCCATCATCCGTGTGAGTCAGTTCCTCAGAGCAAACCTCTTTCTGTGTCTGTACACACTGTCGGTTCTCTTTCTCTGGGAAACCCTAACTGACGCAAGTTTTGGTTCTGAGAGGCATGCTAGAGGACACACTTTAAAGATGGCTTTTTTTTTCCTTTCGAACTTTGTATTTTGTACGGGGTATGTGGGACATGGAAAAACAGACTGGTTCCAAATAGGAAAAGGAGTATGTCAAGGCTGTGTATTGTCACCCTGCTTATTTAACTCATATGCAGAGTACATCATGAGAAACGCTGGGCTGGAGGAAGCAAAAGCTGGAATCAAGATTGCCGGGAGAAATATCCATCACCTCAGATATGCAGATGATACCACCCTTATGGCAGAAAGTGAAGAGGAGCTAAACAGCCTCTTGATGAAAGTGAAAGTGGAGAGTAAAAAAGTTGGCTGGAAGCTCAACATTCAGAAAACGAAGATCATGGCATCTGGTCCCAACACTTCATGGGAAATAGAAGGGGAAACAGTGGAAACAGTGTCAGACTTTATTTTTGGGGGGCTCCAAAATCACTGCAGATGGTGACTGCAGCCATGAAATTAAAAGACGCTTACTCCTTGGAAGAAAAGTTATGAGCAACCTAGATAGTATATTCAAAAGCAGAGACATTACTTTGCCGACTAAGGTCCATCTAGTCAAGGCTATGGTTTTTCCTGTGGTCATGTATGGATGTGAGAGTTGGACTGTGAAGAAGGCTGAGTGCCAAAGAATTGATGCTTTTGAACTGTGGTGTTGGAGAAGACTCTTGAGAGTCCCTTGGNCCAACCTAGATAGGATATTCAAAAGCAGAGACATTACTTTGCCGACTGAGGTCCGCCTAGTCAAGGCTATGGTTTTTCCAGTGGTCAGGTATGGATGTGAGAGTTGGGCTGTGAAGAAGGCTGAGCGCCGAAGAATTGATGCTTTTGAACTGTGGTGTTGGAGAAGACTCTTGAGAGTCCCTTGGACTGCAAGGAGATCCAACCAGTTCATTCTGAAGGAGATCAGCCCTGGGATTTCTTTCGAAGGACTGATGCTAAAGCTGAAACTCCAGTACTTTGGCCACCTCATGCGAAGAGTTGACTCACTGGAAAAGACTCTGATGCTGGGGGGGATTGAGGGCAGGAGGAGAAAGGGACGACCGAGGATGAGATGGCTGGATGGCATCACGGACTCGATGGACGCGAGTCTGAGTGAACTCCGGGAGTTGGTGATGGACAGGGACGCTTGGCGTGCTGCTATTCATGGGGTCGCAAAGAGTCGGACACGACTGAGCGACTGAACTGAACTGGAGTGACTGAACTGATCTAATAAATCTCGTCTTATACAAAAATAAAAATAAGTGGCTCATGAATCTAAATGCAAAATATAAAACTTTCAGAAGAAAATAAAATCATCATGACCTCGGGTTAGGCAGAGTTATCTGACATGGGGCTTCCCTTATAGCTCAGTTGGTAAAGAATCCACCTGCAAAGCAGGAGACCCCGTTCAATTCCTAGGAACATCTGCTGGAGAAGGGATACCCACTCCAGTATTTAGCCTGGAGAATTCCATGGACTGTATAGTCCAAGGGGTCGCAAAGAATCAGACACAACTGAAAGACTTTTACTTTCACTATCTAACATGAGTTTTATATGTAACACCAAATGCATATTTCATCAATGGAAAAATACAGCAAAATAAAACAAATTCCTCTGTGAAAGAGTCTGTTAGAAGGGATGAAAAGACAGGCCAGAGATGAGGAAAAAATATGAGCAGGTCACATTTCTGACAAAGCACTTTTATCTAGAATATAAAAAGAATTCTCTAAACTCAACAGTTAAAAAAAAAAAAAATCCAATTTGGCAAACAAGCTGAACAAAGACTTTACCAAAGAGGATATAGACAGTAAATGCACACATGAAGAAATTTTCAGCACCATTAGCCACTCAGTGCAGTTGCTCAGTCATGTCCGACTCTCTGCAACCCCACAGACCGCAGCACGCCAGGCCCCCCGTCCTTCACCAACTCCCAAACTCACGTCCATCGAGTCGGTGATGCCATCCAACCATCTCCTTCTCTGTTGTCCCCTTCTCCTCCCACCTTGAATCTTCCCCAGCATCCGGGTCTTTTCAAAAAATTAAACCACAATTTAATATTATTACATCCTTATTAGAATGGGTAAAAAATTCCTGACAATATAATCCTGGTCAGGATGCCGAGCAACTGGAGTTTTCACATGTTGCTGATGGAAACGTAAAACAGTAGAACTACTTGGAACACAGGTCAACAAGACGTAGATCCATACAAACCCCTGAACACAAATGCTCCCTGCAGCTTTGTTAGTCACCGCTAAGACTTGTAAAGCCCCCAAACATCCTTCGTGAGAGAATAAGCCATAGCACATTCACACAAAGGAGTTCCATTCAGAGATAAAAAGGAACAACTACTGTTTATCCAACATAGGCAACAGCTTAGATCTGAAGTTTGTGAATAAGAAAGCCAATGAAAAAGTGCTCTACTCTACATGATTTCACTTATATAACTTTCTTTAAGTGACAAAACTATCATGATGGAGAATAGACCAATGATAGTTAAGGATTAGAGTTTGGGGGAAAAAATCTAATATACAATCTGAGATGTTGTTTAGGTTTTCCTTACATTTACGGCTATTTTATATTTCCTTTTCTACAGAATGTATGCCTGTTCATGTCATTTACTTCCTAGTAAACAGAAATTCTTTCTATATCTTGGATATCGAGCTTTTGTTAATTTTTTTTATCTTTCCCCAGATTGTAGCTTGTGTTTTCACTTTCTTTATGATATCTTCAGAAAGGATTTCTTGATAAACTCAATCTAATTCTACATAATTGTCTTTTGTCTTAGATATTTTGCTGCTCTAAAGTATAATCATAATCTGGGAGAAACTAGTATTTCCCATTAGATTCATTCTCATTTTTCCCCTATATGGGAAATCAGTTGTCTTCAGCACCGTTTAATGATAAGCCCATTCTTTACCACTGAGCAGCAACGCCAGTTTTGCCGTGTATTGAAGTGAAGTCGCTCAGTCGTGTCCAACTCTTTGTGACCCCATGGACTGTAGCCTACTAGGCTCTTCTATCTCTTTTGCTGTCTTGCATACAGGGTCCTCATTACCATCTTTCTAAATTCCATATATATGTGTTAGTATACTGTATTGGTGTTTTTCTTTCTGGCTTACTTCACTCTGTATAATCGGTTCCAGTTTCATCCATCTTATTAGAACTGATTCAAATGTATTCTTTTTAATGGCTGAGTAATACTCCATTGTGTATATGTACCACAGCTTTCTTATCCATTCATCTGCTGATGGACATCTAGGTTGTTTCCATGTCCTGGCTATTATAAACAGTGCTGTGATGAACATTGGGGTACATGTGCCTCTTTCTATTCTGGTTTCCTTGGTATGTATGCCCAGCAGTGGGATTGCTGGGTCATGTGAATTGAAGTCGCTCAGTCGTGTCCGACTCTTTGTGACCCCATGGACTGTAGCCTACTAGGCTCTTCTGTCCATGGGATTTTCCAGGCAATAGTCCTGGAGTGGATTGCCATTTCCTTCTCCAGGGGATCTTCCCAACCCAGGGATCAAACCCAGGTCTCCTGCATTGTAGACAGACGCTTTACCATCTGAGCCACCAGGGAAGTCTTATTTGCAATTTCTTAAGGAATCTCCACACTGTTCTCCATAGTGGCTGTACTAGTTTGCATTCCCACCAACAGTGTAAGAGGGTTCCCTTTTCTCCACACCCTCTCCAGCATTTATTGCTTGCAGACTTTTGGATCACAGCCATTCTGACTGGTGTGAAGTGGTATCTCATTGTGGTCTTGATTTGCATTTCTCTGCTAATGAGTGACATTGAGCATCTTTTCCTGTGTTTGTTAGCCATCTGTATGTCTTCTTTGGAGAAATGTCTATTTAGTTCTTTGGCCCATTTTTTGATTGGGTCGTTTATTTTTCTGGAATATGCCTTTTAAATGTTTCTTAAATTACATGAAGTAAAATTGACAATATAAAAGGGAGAAACATTCTACATTTGCAGGAGTAGGTTTTACATGCATCTCTCATTAATTGATACAGTTAGAGAAATTCCATAAGGATGTAGAATACCAAAATAGTGCTGTTGATTACTTTAACCTGATTGACAAACTTCAGAATACATGCTTTACAAGGACATATATATTTGAACAATATATATGTTGGATCGGAAGTGTGGCGTGCTGCTGCCCATGGGGTTGCAAAGAGTCAGGCACAACTGAGTGACTCCAACAACAATAAAATAAATTATATTGGACTTTAAAACAAGTATCCATGCCTTTAAAAATATTAAATACAAAGTACGTTTTGACTACAACAGAATTAAAACAGAAGTCAATAACAATATCCAGAAATACCCCACATATCTAAGAGTATAAGCATCATGTCATACATGCTAAGTCACCTCAGTGGTGTCCAACTCTGTGACCCTATGGACTATAGCCTGTCAGGCTCTTATGTCCATGGGATTCTCCAGGCAAGAATACTGGAGTGGGCGTCCATGCTCTCCTCCAGGGTATCTTCCTGGCCCAAGGATTGGACTCATGTCTCTTAAGGTGTGAATAAGCATCACAGTTATATTTAAATCATGAGTCAATCACAAAATTAACATATCAAAATGAGTAGGATCCAGCTAGAACAGTGTTTAGAAATAAAACTTTAGCTTTAAATGCTGAAAGAAGCCCTTAGGGAAAGAATTTCAGTTTAAGTGCTTTTGTTAGTAAAAATAAAATATGTTACCAATAGCCTATGGTTCAAATTAAGAAAGTTTAAAATAGAAGAGCAAAGTATACCCCAAAAAGTAGAAGGAAGGAAATAAAAATTAGAACAGAGATCATTGGTATAGTTCTTTATGTAAATAAATTCTTGTCGTAATGATAAAAACTATATAAAAAGAAAAGAAAAATGATAAACTCCTAGATGAAGTTTTCTCAATTGAAACATTTAATATATTTATTTTTCATCTCATTTAAAAAAATTATTTTTCTCATGTTGATTGAGATATAATTCACAAATACCTTTCACAACAATTAGGTCATTTTTTATATTTTATAACATGATACATATTTTTCCAAGAAAAAAAAGAGGGCCCAAATCAATAAAATGAGAAATGATTGGTTGGAACAACATATTTGCAAATATGGAGAAGGATATAAAACTGGAATGTTGATCAGACATAGGGATCAGACTTCTGGTTGCTGGATTGGATGGGGGACAGAGGGAAGGATTAGGATTTGGAATTAGCAGATGTAAACTATTATATATAGAATGGATAAACAACAAGGTCCTGCTGTATAGCAGAGGGAACTATATTCAATGTCATGTGACAAACCACAATGAAAAAGGGTTTCTGTTCAGTTCAGTCACTCAGTCGTGTCCGACTCTGCGACCCCATGAATTGCAGCATGCCAGGCCTCCCTGTNATCAAGAAACCAGCACCTTCGGTTCTGCACAAATAAGAAAATGAATTCCTCTGATGACCCCAGGGAGCTTGCAAGCAGACCCTTCATGCTCTGACCCTCCAGGGAAGCCCCCAGACTTGGCTAATGCGTGGAGCAGCCTCTTGAGATGCTAAGCCGAGTGTTCAGCTAAGTTCCACTAGACCCCCGCTCCTCACGGACGGTGCGATAACGTGTGCTGTTCTAAGCCGTTAAGCTCGTGGTCGTTGATGATACGCGAGGGACAGCATAAAGAGGAAGGGAGACGCAGGCACACAGGGACGGGGCGAGGCGAGGGCCTTCCCGGCTGAGCTGCGCTCACCACCTCGGGTTTTGCCGGCAGTGGGGTGGTGCAGTGGTTAGTTGTTCATGTCCACTTAACCGGGTCTGGGATGCCCAGTACCTGGTCCAGCATTTGTTCTGAATGTGCCTGTAAGGGTGTTTCTGGAAGAGGCTAGCTTGAACTGGTGAGCCAAGTGGATCAGACTGTCCTCCTGACAAGGGCGGAGCCTTATCCAAGCTACCAAGGGCTGAACAGGCAGAAAGGTGAAAGGAGGAGGGGTGTGCGTGCTGCCTCTTCCCGGCAGCTTGAGCTGGGACGTCCGGCTCCTGGTCTCAGGCCTTCAGACCGGGACTGGAGTCCACACTGCGGCTCTGCTTGGGGGCCTTCCAGCCACACTGGCCTCTGTCGGCCTCGCCACGCAGACGGCAGACCGTGGACTCCTCAGCCTCCATCATCCGTGTGAGTCAGTTCCTCAGAGCAAACCTCTTTCTGTGTCTGTACACACTGTCGGTTCTCTTTCTCTGGGAAACCCTAACTGACGCAAGTTTTGGTTCTGAGAGGCATGCTAGAGGACACACTTTAAAGATGGCTTTTTTTTTCCTTTCGAACTTTGTATTTTGTACGGGGTATGTGGGACATGGAAAAACAGACTGGTTCCAAATAGGAAAAGGAGTATGTCAAGGCTGTGTATTGTCACCCTGCTTATTTAACTCATATGCAGAGTACATCATGAGAAACGCTGGGCTGGAGGAAGCAAAAGCTGGAATCAAGATTGCCGGGAGAAATATCCATCACCTCAGATATGCAGATGATACCACCCTTATGGCAGAAAGTGAAGAGGAGCTAAACAGCCTCTTGATGAAAGTGAAAGTGGAGAGTAAAAAAGTTGGCTGGAAGCTCAACATTCAGAAAACGAAGATCATGGCATCTGGTCCCAACACTTCATGGGAAATAGAAGGGGAAACAGTGGAAACAGTGTCAGACTTTATTTTTGGGGGGCTCCAAAATCACTGCAGATGGTGACTGCAGCCATGAAATTAAAAGACGCTTACTCCTTGGAAGAAAAGTTATGAGCAACCTAGATAGTATATTCAAAAGCAGAGACATTACTTTGCCGACTAAGGTCCATCTAGTCAAGGCTATGGTTTTTCCTGTGGTCATGTATGGATGTGAGAGTTGGACTGTGAAGAAGGCTGAGTGCCAAAGAATTGATGCTTTTGAACTGTGGTGTTGGAGAAGACTCTTGAGAGTCCCTTGGATTGCAAGGAGATCCAACCAGTCCAGCCTAAAGGAAATCAGTCCTGACTATTCATTGGAAGGACTGATACTGAAGCTCTAGTCCTTTGGTCACCTGATATGAAGAACTGATTCATCTGAAAAGACCCTGATGCTAGGAAAGATTGAAGGCAGGAGGAGAAAGGGATGACAGAGGATGAGAGGCTGGATGGCATCACTGACTAGATAGACATGAACTTGAGCAAGCTCCAGGAGTTGGTGATGGACAGGGAAGACTGGTGTGCTGCAGTCCATGGGGTCGTAAAGCATCAGATATGGCTGAGATGGAATTAAATTGAACTGATATCCCTGGACAAAGTAAAGAAGAAAAGGATGAGCTCAGGAATGGGTTTCCCAGCTTGAGCTCAGCATAAATCATGTGGAAGCTTCTATATGTGTCCTGGAGAATCTACCTCTCGGAGGACTTTGTGCAGAGGAATGACAGGATCTGATTTCTGCTTTTTCAGAAAGGATCATAGGAAACTGGTCAGAGCATCCCCAATGGTCCAGGTGAGAGTGTGGTGGCCTGACTGAGGCAGTAGAGTCTGATTTACTGTTGGGCAGATGCTGGGGTTCTGGGTCTGTCATGGATGAGGTTGGGGAGTGTTTGCCAATGACTTGGTCTCAGATTATGGAAAGACAAGAAGGAAAGGAAAGTTATGGATGACTTCAGGGCTTCCAGCCTCTGGGTGGATGGGGTGGGCTGGCCTTTGCTGCTGCAGTGCAGTGATTTGGTGGACCAGGGTCAAGAGACCTGTGTTGGCCATGGCGAGTCTGAGCTGACTGTGGGTCATCCCAGTGGAGATGACAGCCAGCAGACACTGTCACACGAGTGTCGAGGAGTCAGGGAGGAGTCTGGGCTCGAGACATGAGGCTGGGTCCACAGAAGGCATATTAAAGGCGGAGTGAGGGTGATGGAAGAGCAGGTGTAGCTCTGTGCTGCGTGGATGGCCTTGTAGAGCGTGGCTCGTGCTGGACCACAGAGGCTGAGTTAGAGGATGAAGTCTCTCCGTGTGTGTCCCATCAGTCACGCTTGGTCTCAGACAGTGGTGATGGAGTGGGGGAGAGGGAAGCCCGTTCTCCATGGACTGAAATGTTCCAGGCTCTCTGGCCTCAATTTTGCTTTCCAGACACCGTCACTCCACCCACAATGACTTCCTTCTGAGGAGCAAGATTTCAGTGGGAAGCCAGGAGCTCACAGATTGCTGTAAAGTGAGGGATTCCACTTGGAGGCAGAGAAGAGAGCCTCCTCTCCCCGGGTGCTCCACGTACACTTCAATCTGAGGAGACGTGGGTCTTTAAATCCCCATCTTCAGTCACCTGCTGCAGGCATGCTTCTGCACCCGAAGTCGGTTCCCATCAGATGCTCCTAAAATAGGCCCGTGCTGACCAGCAAGGCTGCTTATGTAAGATTTCGTGGAGTCCTTGGCCTGGGCCCATCAGGGATGCGGTGTGACAGGCTGTGCTGGGGCAGCTCCTGGTGATGGATTTCCAGCCAGATGAGAGCTGACTCTCTGGGGGCCGAGGGCACACTATGGGGAAGGCGGGTGAGGCCCTGCCTGCTGGGGCGGGGTGGGGAGTGGATGCCTAGCCTCGCATGGGGCTCACACAGGCTCTCCTGATCACACACGGGCAGCTCTTGGGCTGCTCACAGCTGTCAAATGTGCTCATGACTGATTCACACTGAGGACCACAGAGAGGGCAGAGCTCCCGCCGAGTCCAGCGGGGGCACCCGTGGACCACAGCACAGGGCTCTCCCCGCCACACCTGGTCCAGGGCAATGCCAGGCCGGTGGAGTGACCACTGGCTGGATCAGGGTGGTGGTGAGCCCCACGCTCCTCGCTGAGCAGGAGAAGAGACCTGGTGGTCTTCTAACCTGGACACAGGAGGAAGCCCCCACAGGTGCTGGCTGAGATGCATCTCCTCTGGCGTCCACACCTCCATCTGGGGATAAAGTGAGACCGCACAGCCGAGAACCCTTCCTCTCCCCTGGCCCCATGACCTCTGGTCCTCCCGCCCTGGGACCCCAGGGTGGATTGCATGGCCCTTTGTCACTGTGTGGCTCACAGCACGGCAGCCTGGGAGGCTCTGCAGTCAGCTCTCCGCTGACCCTTGCTCCTGGTTCCTGAGCCCCTTCCTCCTGCTCTCTGGAGCCAGTGTTCAGGGTCAGCCGGCTCCCTGCATCTTAGCTCTTCTCACTTGAGCTGAGGTCTCACCAGCAAGACTCCAGGCTGCCCATAACCGGTCTTCCCGCCTGTGCCTTCTCCTCTCGGACGGCCACTCCGCTGTCCCCACATGACCGACTCTCAGATTCCATCTCGTGTTCCAACACTAATGCTACAATCAGGCAGAAACTTTCATTTCTCTGTGTATTTTTTTTTTAAATTCATCTCTTGTGATTTATTGATTTTCTTAAAAGGAAAGCAAATCCAGTTTTCATTTTTCTCAGCTTATTACCAGACACTTGGGTCTGGGACACACTGAACAAGAATTCTGTTAAAAGTGTTCAAAAATGTTTCCAAATCAAAATCGATAAGGCTACATGAATATATATATATTTTAATCTTACAAAGAGCACATGTAGAAAATTTCATCAAAACATGCTGCTTGACACCACCAGGCAGAGCCTGACCGCTCTGCTTGGAGCAGACATAAAGCATGAGGGCTGAACAGAAGGAGCTCAAGAAGCACACGTGTGAACATCTCTGAGGCAGAGTCAAGCATACTTGGCTCTGAATCTGGGTAGGTTGGATTACCCACATTCCCCCTTGACGCTCCCACTGCTTATCCCCGTAAATGCTGGCTGGAATATGTGAGACAACTATTTAAAGACTTGGGAAAGTGGGGAGCAGCAGGTAACTTGGGAAAGATCTCCAGAATTTAATGCCACCAGATGAAAAGAGTTTACTGTTCCCCGCTTCCCCCCAGTCTACTCCGGCTTGAATTCACTGCACTGTAAACTCACAAACGGGCAGGCAGATGAAGCTCCAGGAGACATTCTAGCCACGGCTCAAGGAGCAGGAAAGGAGACCCCTAACACAGAGGCAATTCCCTAGCGCCGTTTTCTTCCCTGTTTTTAATTCTGCACGCTCCAGTTCCTCAGGCAGTAGCTTAGAGGCGGTGGCAGCAGCCAGAAACGAGAGTCCGCAGGAACCCTCGCTGGAGGCAGGTAACTGTCCTCTGCATGCAGTGGGTCAGGAGTTCCCGGAGGGGGAGGCCACACCACACGCTGCCCCTCTTCCCTCCTCCTGGGCTGCTCGACCACAGATGAGAGTGGTCCAAGGAGTGGATGGCACAGCAGATGCTCTGAGAGCAGGATCCCAGTTTTACAGCTTGAAGAACCTGGGAAAGTGATCCTTTAGGACAATTTCTTAATTCCCAGGGCCAGTACCTCCCTCCACCAACAAGCTGTGCAAACATTTTGGGGACCAAACCACAGATCAGGTCCTAGACCGGCTGCTGAGGGGCACGTGTGCAGAAAGAATCTACTAGAGTTGCAAAGGCTTGGAAACCTGAACTGCCCATGTAAATACTGCAGGGGATCCAGAGAAGGCAAGCTGGAACTTGTGGGCCAGGTGCAAACAGGCCAACTGCCTGTGTTGACAGAAACACAACATTCTCCTTTAGAGAATGACCCATAACATTGCACATGTCCAAGATATAACCCAGGATGACTTGCATATGGTGAATGAAACAGAGAAGGGGGCAGCAGAGGATGAGATGGTTAGTAGCATCATCAGCTAAATGGTCATAAATCCGAGCAAACTGGGAGATAGTAGAGGGCAGGGAAGCTAGTGTGCTGCAGTCCAGAGGGCCGCAAAGAGTCAGACGCGAGTCAGTGGCTGAGCAGCAACAGTTGATGTGCAGTGATGTGTAAGTTTCAGGCACACAGCAAAATGATTCAGTTGTACATACACATACACTCACTCACTCTTTTTTTTTTTTTTTCCGCTTCTTTTCCAGTACAGGTTATTACAGAATATTGAGTAGAGATCTCTGTGCTGGACAGTAGTATGTCCTTATCAGTTATCTATTTTATGCGTTCAGTTCAGTCGATCAGTCGTGTCTGACTCTTTGTGACCCCATGAATCGCAGCACGCCAGGCCTCCCTGTCCATCACCAACTCCCGGAGTTCACTCAGACTCGCATCCATCGAGTCCATGATGCCATCCAGCCATCTCATCCTCTGTCGTCCCCTTCTCCTCCTGCCCCCAATCCTTCCCAGCATCAGAGTCTTTTTCAATGAGTCAGTTCTTTGCATCAGGTGCCCAAAATATTGGAGTTTCAGCTTCAGCATCAGTCCTTCCAATGAATATTCAGGACTGATGTCCTTTAGGATGGACTGGTTGGATCTCCTTGCTGTCCAAGGGACTCTCAAGAGTCTTCTCCAAAACCACAGTTCAAAAACATCAATTCTTCAGCGCTCAGCTTTCTTCTCAGTCCAACTCTCACATCCATACATGACCACTGGAAAAACCATAGCCTTGACTAGATGGACTTTTGTTGGCAAAGTAATGTCTCTGCTTTTGAATATGCTGTCTAGGTGGGTCATAACTTTCCTTCGAAGGAGAAAGCGTCTTTTAACTTCATGGCTGCAGTCACCATCTGCAGTGATTTTGGAGCCCAAAAATTAAAGTTTGACACTATTTCCACTGTTTCGCCATCTATTTGGCATGAAGTGACGGGACCAGATGCAATGATCTTAGTTTTTTGAATGTTGAGTTTTAAGCCAACTTTTTCACTCTCCTCTCTCACTTTCATTAAGAGGCTCTTTACTTCCTCTTTACTTTCTGCCATAAGGGTGGTGTCATCTGCATATCTGAGGTTATTGATATTTCTCCCAGCAATCTTGATTCCAGCTTGTGCTTCCTCCAGCTCAGCATTTCTCATGATGTACTCTGCATATAAATTAAATAAGCAGGGAGACAATACAGCTTTGATGTACTCCTTTTCCTAGTTGGAACAAGTCTGTTGTTCCATGTCCAGTCCTAACTGTTGCTTCCTGACCTGCATATAGGTTTCCCAAGAGGCAGGTCAGGTGGTCTGGTATTCCCATCTCTTTAAGAATTTTCCACAGTTTATTGTGATCCACACAGTCAAAGGCTTTGGCAAAGTCAATAAAGCAGAAATAGATGTTTTCCTGGAACTCTCTTGCTTTTTCCATGATCCAGCAGATGTTTTGATCCAGAGACAATTTGGTCTCTGGTTCCTCTGCCTTTTCTAAATCCAGCTTGAACATCTGGACGTTCATAGTTCACATATTGTAGAAACCTGGCTTGGAGAATTTTGAGCATTACTTTACTAGCATGTGAGATGAGTGCAATTGTGCAGTAGTTTGAGCATTCTTTGGCATTGCCTTTCTTTGGGA
>SJYX01014563.1:190903-211224 GCA_006410675.1 Oreotragus oreotragus
AGGCAGGTCAGGTGGTCTGGTATTCCCATCTCTTTAAGAATTTTCCACAGTTTATTGTGATCCACACAGTCAAAGGCTTTGGCAAAGTCAATAAAGCAGAAATAGATGTTTTCCTGGAACTCTCTTGCTTTTTCCATGATCCAGCAGATGTTTTGATCCAGAGACAATTTGGTCTCTGGTTCCTCTGCCTTTTCTAAATCCAGCTTGAACATCTGGACGTTCATAGTTCACATATTGTAGAAACCTGGCTTGGAGAATTTTGAGCATTACTTTACTAGCATGTGAGATGAGTGCAATTGTGCAGTAGTTTGAGCATTCTTTGGCATTGCCTTTCTTTGGGATTGGAATAAAAACTGACCTTTTCCAGTCCTGTGGCCACTGCTGAGTTTTCCAAATTTGCTGGCATATTGAGTGCGACACTTTCACAGCATCATCTTTCAGGATTTGAAACAGCTCAACTGGAATTCCATCACCTCCACTAGCTCTGTTAGTAGTGATGCTTCCTAAGGCCCACTTGACTTCACATTCCAGGATGTCTGGCTCTAGGTGTTATCACACCATCATGGTTATCTGGGTCGTGAATATCTTTTTTGTACAGTTCTTCCATATATTCCTGCCATCTCTTCTCAATATCTTCTGCTTCTGTAACATCCTTGCCACTTCTGTCCTTTATCGAGCCCATCTGTGCATGAAATGTTCCCTTGGTATCTCTACTTTTCTTGAAGAGATCTCTAGTCTTTCCCATTCTATTGTTTTCCTCTATTTCTTTGCATTGATCGCTGAGGAAAGCTTTTTATCTCTTCTTGCTATTCTTTGGAACTCGGCATTCAGATGCTTATATCTTTCCTTTTCTCCTTTGCTTTTTGCTTCTCTTCTTTTCACAGTTATTTGTAAGCACTCCCCAGACAGCCATTTTGCCTTTTTGCATTTCTTTTTCTTGGTGATGGTCTTGATCACTGTCTCCTGTACAATGTTATGATCCTCCATCCATAGTTCTTCAGGCACTCTGTCTATCAGATCTAGTCCCTTGAATCTATATGTCACTTCCACTGTATAATCATAAGGGATTTGATTTAGGTCATACCTGAATGGTCTAGTGGTTATCCCTACTTTCTTCAATTTCAGTCTGAATTTTGCAATAAGGAGTTCATGATCTGAGCCACAGTCAGCTTCTGGTCTTGTTTTAGCTGACTGGTTAGAACTTCTCCATCTTGCCTGCAAAGTATATAATCCATCTGATTTCGGTGTTGACCATCTGGTAATGTCCATGTGTGGAGTCTTCTCTTGTGTTGTTGGAAGAGGGTGTTTGCTATGCCCAGTGCATTCTCTTGGCAAAACTTTTTTAGCCTTTTGACTAAAGTGTGTATATGTTAAGCTGGGCTTCCCTGATGGCTCCAATAAAGAAGCTGCCTGCAATGCAGGAGACCTGGGTTTGATTCCTGAGTTGGAAAGATCCCCTGGAAAAGGGAATGGCTACTCCAGTATTCTTGCCTGGAGAATTTCAAGGACAGAGGAACCTGGCAGGCTACAGTCCATGGGGTTGCAAAGAGTCAGACATTACTGTGGGACTAATGCGTGCACACACACACACACACACACACACACACTCATGTTAAACTAGTTATTGTTAAATATTTCCAATGAGCAATCACAAACATATTGGAAATCATTAAAAATTTAGAAACTGAAAATTAAAGCTCTGAAGAAAAGAACAGTAAAATAACAAAACTTCACAAATCAGCTCAGTAGCAGAATGGAGATGATTAAAAAAAAAGAAGTCAGTGAACTCAGAGACAGATCAATAGAAAATACCCAATCTAAACAACAGAGATGAAGATTTGAAAAGTGAACTGAGCCTCAGGGACCTGTGGGTCAACGCAAAAGTTCTAGCATCTGTGTCATCAAAATCAAAGGGAAGAGTGCAATGATGAAAAAATATTGACTGAAACTTTCCAAATTTGGAAAAATGCATAAACCAACAGACTCAAGAAGCTCAGCAAACCCCAGAGAGAATAAACTCAAAGAAATTCACGCCTGGACATATCATAATCAAACTGCTGAAAACTAGACACACACAGAATTCTTAAAGCAGCCCGCCCTCCAAAATGTGTTCCCTATAGGGGAAAAGCAATTCAGTTGGCTGTGGATTTCTCATTCAAAACCATGGAGGCAAAAATGGAGAGGCACAGGACTTTTTAACATGCTGAAAGAAAAGAATTGTCAACCTAGAAATATATATCCAGAGATAAATACTAATACCTTCAGGAATAAAGATGAAAGAAGATATTCTCTGTTGAAAGAGAGCTAAAAAAATTCATTACCACTCTCACTCAGTTCAGTTCAGTTCAGTTCAGTTGCTCAGTCATGTCCGACTCTTTGAGACCCCATGAATCGCAGCACGCCAGGCCTCCCTATCCATCACCATCTCCCGGAGTTCACTCAGACTCACATCCATCGAGTCCGTGATGCCATCCAGCCATTTCATCCTCAGTTGTCCCCTTCTCCTCCTGCCCCCAATCCCTCCCAGCATCAGAGTCTTTTCCAATGAGTCAACTCTTTGCATGAGGTGGCCAAAGTACTGGAGTTTCAGCTTTAGCATCCTTCCTTCCAAAGAAATCCCAGGGTTGATCTCCTTCAGAATGGACTGGGTGGATCTCTTTGCAGTCCAAGGGACTCTCAAGAGTCTTCTCCAACACCACAGTTCAAAAGCATCGATTCTTTGGCACTCAGCTTTCTTCACAGTCCAACTCTCACATCCATACATGACCACAGGAAAAACCATAGCCTTGACTAGGCGGACCTTAGTCAGCAAAGTAATGTCTCTGCTTTTGAATATACTATCCAGGTTGGTCATAACTTTTCTTCCAAGGAGTAAGCGTCTTTTAATTTCATGGCTGCAGTCACCATCTGCAGTGATTTTGGAGCCCANTTCAGCTTTAGCATCCTTCCTTCCAAAGAAATCCCAGGGTTGATCTCCTTCAGAATGGACTGGTTGGATCTCCTTGCAGTCCAAGGGACTCTCAAGAGTCTTCTCCAACACCACAGTTCAAAAGCATCGATTCTTTGGCACTCAGCTTTCTTCACAGTCCAACTCTCACATCCATACATGACCACAGGAAAAACCATAGCCTTGACTAGGCGGACCTTAGTCAGCAAAGTAATGTCTCTGCTTTTGAATATACTATCCAGGTTGGTCATAACTTTTCTTCCAAGGAGTAAGCGTCTTTTAATTTCATGGCTGCAGTCACCATCTGCAGTGATTTTGGAGCCCAAAAAAATAAAGTCTGACACTGTTTCCACTGTTTCCCCATCTATTTCCCATGAAGTGATGGGACCGGATGCCATGATCTTCGTTTCACTGGTTTAAGAGAATTCTCTACAGAAAATGTTCAGATAGAGCGGCAACGCTAACACAGCAGGCTGGAATGTACACAGCGCCACGTCTTACTCAATAATTGGCCCAGGAAGTGTCATTGCTCTACGTGTAAAACAGAGATCTGTGAAACCTGTGACACAAGCCATCGGAGACCAAAGGCCGGGAGCGTGTCCTTAGATGTCGCGTGACACCCAGAGAGAAAAAAGTGGGTACACTGAACTTCACCAAAACTCAGCGCTTCTGTTGTAAGACCTCAGAGAATGAAAAGATGAGGGTTACGAGTTCAGCGTTTTCCCCCTCAAACACACGTGCTGTAGCCCTAATCCCCAGGACCTCAGAAAGGGGCTTTATTTGTCAATAGCATCTTTACAGAGGCCATCCTGTTAGAATAAGATCATTACAGTGGGTCGCAATCCAAGACGGCTGGCGTCCTTATGGAAAGGGGAGTGATCGACTCAGAGACAGATGCTGAGAGAGGAAAGATGACGTGGAGAGACTCAGGGAGGAGTGGGGAGGGGGCGTTAGCACCTCCTTCCTGCCCGGACCTCATACCTTGGCCTCAGACTTCCTGCCTCCACATTCGTGAGAAGCAACACCTCTTTGTTTCAGCCACCGAGTTTGTGGCACTCTGCTACAGCGTCCACAGGAAATGTACACTGCAGACTGCAGACTGAGTTAAAATACTTCATGTTTGTAAACTGAATGTTCAACAAAACACTTGTATCCGGAATATGTATATTTTAAAAAACTCTCCAAACTCAACAGATAAGAAAAATAAAAACTAGATGGCCTATTTGAACAGACACGTAATCCCAAAGAGAACACAAGGATGGAACATGATCACATGAAGAGATTTCTAGATCATGTGCCAGAGGGCAGAGGGTGAGCTGGTTGGAGGGCGTCACCGACACAATGGACATGAGATTGGACAGACGCCGAGAGACGGTGAAGGACAGGGCAGCCTGGCCTGCTGCCGGCCACGGGGCTGCAAAGAGAGGGACACGACTGAGCGACCGGTAACAATGACACACGAGATACCAGCACGCACTTATTAGGACGGAGAAACGAAACACACTGGCCACGCCAAGTTCTAGGGCGACTGCGGTGTGTGTATGCTAAGTCACTTCAGTCATGTCTGAGTCCATGACCCCATGGGCTGTTGCCCGCCAGGCTCCTCTGTCCATGGGCTTCTCCAGGCAAGAATACTGGAGTGGGTAGCCATGCCCTCCTCCAGGGGCATCTTCCCAATCCAGGGGCCAAACCTGTGTCTCTTGCATCTCCTGCACTGGCAGGTGGGTTCTTAACCACTAGCACCACCTGGGAAGTCCCCTAGGGTGACCGGGTCTCTCACGTTTTGCTGTGGGGATGCACAATGGCGCATCCACTCTGAGACACAGATTGGCAGTTTCTCACATATTTAAACAAACACCTACCGTATGACCCTGGTATTCTGTTACCAAAGAGACTTATGTTTGCACACGTGCAGGGGTTCTCATAGCAATTTATTAAGAATCATCCCAAATGCAAATAACCCAAGTGTCCTCAGCAGGTTGAAAAACAGACGAATTTCAATACCCACGCTCAGCCATGAAACGAATGAACTAGTGACATTCATAACAAGGTGGGTGAATTTCAAGGATGGATGTCAGTCTCCAAACTTCATGTTCTTTATGATTCGATTTCTACGAAGCCCTCAAAAGAGCTGCTAGAGTGGAGCTCTTTCTCAGTGTCCTCACAGGTAAAATGGGATGACTGTAACTGCCGCACCCCAGATCCATGGAGAAAAGGAAACCACGGCGAGCCGGGACTCAGCACAGAAAGTGCTGCCTCTCATGCAGCGGCAGCACTCTCGTTCAGTCATTCAGGCGTGTCCGAGTCTCTGTGACCCCACGGGCCGCGGCGCACCAGGCCTCCCTGTCCACCACCATCTCCCAGAGTTTGCTTAAACCCACGTCCATTGGGCTGGTGATGCTGTCCAGCCATCCCATCCTCTGTCTCCCCTTCTCCTCCCAGCATCAGGGTCTTCTCCGATGAGTCCACTCTTCACATCAGGGGGACAAAGCACTGGAGCCTCAGCCTCAGCATCGGCCCTTCCAATGGACGTTCAGGACTGATCTCCTTTGGGGTGGACTGGACTGGCAGGGTAGTCCTAGAACTGCTACTATCATTAAAAACAGGTGCAGACAGCAAATACGTCATGTCATCAGTGCTGAAAACATGGGCTCTGGGTCCATATGCTGATTCTCCCATGCTATTAGACTCTTTGTGACAAGAAAGGGGATAGAATTTAAGTTGCTCTAAACAACAATCACCATGAAATGTATTACTTCATGTAAGTGGACAGTACAAGGGATGGCTTGCCTTCAGGCATGGTTTGATCCAGAATCCCTGATGACGTGATCAGGACTCTGGTTTTATTTTCATTCCTCCACTGGTCCTGCTTGACTGTGTGGTCTAATCCTGTCCACATAAGGGAAAGGTAATCCTCAGCAGCTGAGGGACTACCACTGTGTTCACCAATGTATCTGTGAATGGGTGCAAAGCTTCCCAGAGTTCACAGTGAACTTCTCCTGTTCACTGTGAACAAGATCCTGTTTAGGTCACATGCTCTTCTCTCCTGCACCAAGCTGGTTTTTCCTCAGGGATTTTGAATTCTGGTCCATGAGCTGGTTGTCCAGGTAGAGGCCATGTGGCCACCTCCATGCCTGACATCAAGGTGGGTGGGTATGAGAGGTTGGGTCAGCATCATTTAAGCGGGATGGAATGGGCAAGGCAGAAGGTCAAGATGGATGCAGTATTATGGTACTACTAGACTGGTTCTTTAGAAGCGGGGGTTGCCTTCAGGAGGGGAGTACGGATGGCAGGACAGACCAGGGGCCATAGCTGGTGTGTAGCTATGCGTCCTCAGACAGTGACGAGACGGGGATGATGGCAGCGCCTCCCCCAGGCTTTCAGGGGCTCTGAGGGAATAAAGTCTCCTGCAGAACTTTGCAAGAGTCTGCGTCGCCATGAGGAATTAGTCACCGAGGCTTCTGTTACCATATTGTTGTTATTAGTATATGTGATTGCTTTTGTATGGCCTTGAAAATTACACCGTCATGCAAGAACTAAATTACTATTAGTGGCCTTCATTTGTGGTCCCACAGACACTTCAAGCACTTTAATAACTCAGCGCATTTGCAAATTCCAGTCCTTCTGCCTGGGAAGCTCCTGCCCCATCCACAAATGAGTGCCCCGTGTTTCAGGAGTGATGGCATTTTGAACGGTGCCTGCACTTTTGCACGCTCTCCGCCTGCCCCTGGCCCCAGCATCACAGTCGCCCCTGCTCCCTCTTGACACAGCTGACGCCTGTGGTCCACACAGCGCAGGGAGGACGTCAGCCCGTCCGGCTTGGCAGTGCGCCGCTCACCTCCTCTCTGTTGGCTCCTAAGCCTGCAGAAGGCAGGATCCAGGGCCTGTCCGTCACTGTGTCTTAAGGTCTGGGTGCACCCCGGGGCTGCAGGCAGCACTGCAGTCATGAGATAACGCCCATCATGAGATAACACATGGAAGGGGCAGCACGCGTGTGCGCCTGGTGGTTACGACGGCCAGCATCTCTGTTTCTCATCAGGGCAAGGAGCGTCCTGGAAGAAGGGGGGCCCCCTGGGAGTGCATGGAATGGAAGGGAACCAGGGGGCCCGCGCCTCGACCACTGCTTCCTGGGGGCCCCGTGTCTGCCTTGGTTTCCTCAAGCCCACAGGAGACCCCATTCTGGTCTGGCTGACACTGAGCACCGCGGGATGGATGAGGTGTGGGCTGGTTGGGCCAGGGGCATGGGAACAGAATGGAGGCAGGAAGGGGTGGCAGAGGCTCCTTGGAGGGTGCTTCTAGAAGGAGTCCTTTTCCATCCATTATCGTCTGTCCCCTCCCCACCTGGCCACGGCAGAGTAGAGTCAGATGGCCTTGCGGCTTTGTGCACACATGTCCAGGCTTTGGACCGTGAACACAATGCGGCTTCTCAGCGCTTCAGCCTCCCCATCAGTCATACACAGGGAACATGACTGCCCGGTGGGCCTTTTCCAGGATTAAATAAGGTTGAGTGAGAAAGAGGCGTATCGACTTGATTTTACATCCCTTAGAATCTAAATGCTATTGAAACATTTCAATGATATTTTAAAAAATCCTGAAAAGTAAATAATTTCAGCTGCCATGCTTAGCTGCTGGGATTGCATCTGAAAACCAAATACAATAATGAGAGAAAAAAGGAAGTGAATGGATCCTACCAGCTCAGCGAATGTGTGTCCGTTGCTGGAGTTGAATAGAGGCTGCCAGGCTGCAAGAGATTCTTTTTCTTTTAAGCTAAAGTACAGTTGATTTACAATGCTGTGCTAATTTCTACTGTACGGCAAAGTGATTCAGTGATACAAATGGACAGATTCTTTCTCATACTCTTTCCCATTATGGTTTACCACAGGATATTGAATAGAGTTCCCTGTGCTAGAGAGTAGGACCTTGTTTATCTATTCTATAGATGATAGTTTGCGTCTGCTAACCCCGGACTCCCAGTCCTTCCCTCTCTCATCCCCTCCCCCTACTTGGCAATGACAAGGATGCTCTCTAGGTCTGTGTGTGTTTCTGTTTCATAGATAAGCTTTAGATTCCATAGCTAGGTGATGTCATTTGGCATCTGTCTTTCTCTATGTGACTTACTTCTCTTTGTGTGATAATCTCTAGGCCCATCCACATTGCTACAACTGACATCATTTCCTTTTTTATGACCGAGTAGTATTCCGCGGCAACGGATTCTTGGCGGTCTCTGCCAAGCCAAGTCTGTGCTGCAGCCACCTCTTGGGAACATGCCTCGGATTGTCTCTTCTTTGGTTAACACTGGGGTGGCTCCTCACGGCCCCAGAACTCACACTGTCCTCTCCTTAGGATGACACAGGCTTTCTGAGACCTGGCCCCAGCCATAGCTTCTGCCTTGCAACACTTTCCCTCTCCTGGAACAAATGCGAACACCATACGAAGCAAGCTGAGAACATCTCCACATGATGGTTGACAGGAGCAGACAGAAGGGCAGAAGATGCACTCAGCTCAGTGATGTGGGAACCTGGGCCTCTCCTGAGGAGCTGACCCCTCCTTTAGCTCACAGCTAAGGACAGCTAGCAACAAGCCTGCCCTGGAGGTTTTCTGGCTTGAAAAAAAACAGGTTTCCCATCTCCAGGAAGGAGCTGGCCTCAGCTGAGAACGTGAGGGGAGAAGAGGAAGACCACCTTCCCACGGAAAAGCGGCACCAGCCCCGAGTTCTGCGCAATTAGGACCTCAGTGCCAGAACTGGCCACTTGATCACATTGCCAACTTGGGACCTGCTCACCGAGCGCCGAGGTCAGGGGCATCTCTGCCGACAGCCCGGTGGGGCCTGTGCCAGTGAGCTTTATCTGGTCCTTGGGGAAACTGTTTCCCGAGTTGTCCAGGCCAGGATGGGTTCTGAAGGCCAGCTCCCCGTGGTAGAAAGGCCAGAGAATCTCCATCTAGGAGATGTCACTGTAGGGAGAGCTCAGCGCAGGAAACCCTGGGACAGAGTCCCAGAGGCTGCTCACCAAGCTCCCTGAGAGGGATGGAAAGCTTGTGGCCAGTGGAGCCTGGGGGCCCCGGGAGACATTTCAGGACGATGTGAGCGGCTGCGTGGGTCCTGGTCCAGGCTATGTGCCTGCACCTGTGGAGCTCAGGGAATGCTGTGTTTCCCTGGTGATGGGCATCGTCTTAGTAAAGCTGTAACCATTCGCTGTCTGGACTAAGCCCCCCGGGGCTCAGGCTTGGTCACACTCACACCCAGATGGGCAGCTCATGACAGACAAGTGTGAAACCCGGGGCTTTGGTTTTCAGCTCCAGACGGCTGCAGGTCAGAGCCTTCCAGGCTCCCTGTGGAGGCGCTACTGGTTGGTGACATACTCGATTCACTCCTGCTGCCCTTCCACTCTGAGAGCATCAGCAGGTCTCGACAAGACCCTGTAACAGGGTCCCAGACCCCACTCTGCCCCAGCCCTGCCACCGTCAGACCACCCGCTGCAGGCCGGCTGCCTTATTCCACGTGGACTACAACTCACTGACAAGGACTGTCTTTGCTCTCTTCTCCAGCTGGATGGATTTCTAGCTCTGGACCCTGCCCAGAGGGCCTGACATGGACAAGGCACTCCCCTCCCCATAGGAAGGTGACATGGACCCCTCTGTCTGCGAGGTCAGGACCGGGGCCACAGTGGGCCCATGGTGTCCAACACGATGGAAAATTCCATCCAGCTGGACACCCCCGACTTCCAGGCTGTGTGCGAGAGCATCTGGGCCCCTCCCCAGCTCCCCCAGGGCTGGCCTGCCGTTTGCTGACAGGAGCACAGGGCACTTAAGATGATGTCAGAGCTGCGGTAAAACTGCCTGGCCACTGACCTCAGTGTGCCCGGCGGTCAGTGTGGACCGGTTTAATGAGTGAATGGTGAGAAAGCGCCTGTGCCCCCCTCTGCTTACTGAGCACCTGTCTTGTACCTGTTCTGGCCCAGGCTCGTGGGCACCAGGGAGATGCTCATGCTGATGCCAAACGTGGAGCCTCAGTTGCCCAGCTGCCCAGGTGCTGCCTGCGGTGGCTTCCAGGCTCAGAGACAAGACTGGACGCAGGAGTCCTGGGCAGATGAAGAATCCCGCCCTCTGGGGCTCACTGCGGAGGACACAGGCGTGGCCACGGTGCGGTGAAGGACGTGGGGCTCACTCCATGACAGCCGCACGGGGTGGCCTCATGTGCCCCTCTCGGGGATGATCGGCTCGGCCGCTGTACGCCTGTGCTCGGAGGCGGCATGGGCTCCGGGTGGGAACCCTCCCGGTTTGCTCTCCTCCCTGCAGAGGTGCGGGTGGTATTTCTGGCTTGGTTGCTATGTCAGCCCTGAGCTGCACCTCTGTGTCTGGCATCAGGGCTGGAGGAGGTTCGCACACGAGACCCCTCTCTGCCCTCAGATGTGGATGGAGGCATGACTGTGGGCAGTAGACAGTGGCCACCCACGTGGAAAGCTTCTCTCTACCTGGACGTGTGATCTCTGTGCCCCGGTACCCACTGGTAGGATCCAGGCCCAAGCTGGGCTGTGGCCCTCACTGACAGCTCAACAGGATCTGTCCAATGGCGGGGCAGGTGGTGTGAAGGGTGGGACGGTCCCGGCATGCGATGGATGACAGCAGGGAGCTGTGGAAGGAGGGAAGGTCCAGATGAATCAGTGACCCGGGAAAAGCAGGGCTGCATCCAGCGTGGGGAGGGGGGTCGTCAGCAGGTTCCTTTAGCAGAGGACTCATCCCTCCTGGGCCTGAAACGGTGACACCACAGTGAAGTGTAACACACAGCGTGACTATAGCACCTGACAGGAATGGAGTCTTCACGTGGGCTGGAGATGGACCTAACCATACTGTGTGAGTGGACTCGCCCTGATCCGACAGCGAGCCGCTACGCAGGCATCGGTTTGTCGCCATGGCCACTTTATATGCCACGAAGCAACACAGAAGAGGCAGGTGGAACTCTGAGGTCTAAGGCATGCATGTTGTCCAGCTTGGAGGAAACTTAGGGGCAATCAACCGGCCGGTGGGCAGGGGAAGTGAGGGCAGCTCCGTGTTGAAACAGTCGAAGGCTGGCTCAGCGTGCAGGTGCGCAGCTGGTGGTCAGTGGCAGGAGTGGAGTGCTGGGGGGCTGGTGTGGGCAGTGTCTGGGGACAGAGTAGAGGTGGGACCATGCTGGATGTGGACAGGGAGATCCTGGAGGCTCAGGGCAGAGGCCCGCTCACAAACATGCACTCGGAGCGGGGGGAGAAGATTCTGGGGAAGCCTGGAGTCAGAAACGAGAAGCCCTGCTTGCCCCCTGGTTCCACCCTGCAAGGGAGTGGACTTGGGCTCCAGACGGGGTTCATGACTGTCTCGCAGCAGGCAGCCCGCCCACCTGGCACTGGGGAGCCCATCACCTGGTGGGGAGTGGAACCGGTGATGTCCAGTGGGTCCAGGGCACTCTGCCACCACTGGGTCCCCTGGCATAACTGGAGTGGCTCTGACTCCTCCCAGGAGGAGGGTGCAGGGAGATGTGAGACAGCGGGTGACGCCACTCCCCAGAGGTTCCAGCCCTGGCCTCTCCTCCCACATCACTTCCTGCCTGGTCCCTCGATGTCGCCCTGGTCTCCCCGCTGCTCTGGCTTCCTCTCCGGTAGAAAGTAGCCACTGGATCTCAGGACATGCGGCTCCTCCTGGTCTGAGTTCTCGCTCTATCCGATAGGAGCACAGGGTCTTGGATTCCCAAGACCACCCTTCGTGCCAGGGGCAGAGTGGTTGTAGGACCCAGGCTCTGATTATGCCAAATGGGCCCCTTTGACACATCTGAGTCACCCTTTGGGTCAGTGTGCTCCAGCCTCCGTGACAAAGGCCCACCCATGGGGCAGCTTAAGCAGCAGATCTGTCTCCTCACATCCTGGAGGCTGCAAGTCCAAGGTCAAGGTGTGTGCAGGGTATGCTCCTCCCAAGGCCTCTCTACTGGGCATGCAGAGGTGGTCTTCTCCCTGGATCTGATTCCTCTGTGTCTGGGTCCTAATCTCCTCTTCCTATAAGGACACTAATCCTGTAGGATCAGGGTCCCACCCTGTGACCTCATTTACCGTGATTACCTCCATAAAGACCTTCTGCAAACATAGTCAGCCTCTGTGGTTCTCCAGGTTAGGGCTTCAGGACAGACCTTGGGGTCACAGCTCCGCCCTCCATGACCCTCCTGGGGGCTCTGGCACCACCCCCTGCTCTCCTGCCTGCTGCATGGCCAGCGGCACCAGTCCTGGTCCTCTCAGGCTTCCAGGGCGGGTGGTGGTCTGTTGGGCCTCCTTTCGTCCCCCTGCCCCCTCCCCAGAGAGAAGCCCACTAGAGCAGAGCGGGTTTGCTTAAAGCTGAGCATTCCTCATGGGACGCCTGTGGGGAGTCCTGCTGGAGTCTGCGCTCCAACCACACAGCCTCAATCCCCAACGGGCAGCGATAGCGGGGAGCTAGGGGGTGGGCGCAGGGAGCTGGGTGGAAGGCGAGAGCCTCAGACATCTCGAGTCTGCGAACCGCAGGGGCCCGTCTGGGTTTCCAGTGTTTAATTTGCTTTATTAGCGGGCTCTAGTAGTCTAACCGGTACACATGTTTCCTCACACAGGAGGAGAATTCTCCTCCGACCCCAGGAGAGAGACACATCCCTGGTCTTGAGACAGACAGTATTTTCATAGTATTTCTTAATGTCTTCGAGTATTAAACTTTGATGATGGCTTAAAAAATTCAAGAAGGAACTTGGAAACTCTGGGCATCGTGTGATCTTCACTTGTCAGGGAGGCAGCTCTCTGGAGCGGGAGAAATGGCCGGGTTGGAATCAAACAGCAGTGGATTCAAGTTCAGCTGGACCTCTGATCAGTTCCCTGTTTCTCCAGCCTCCAATTCCACAACTGTAAAGTGGATGGTGAGGCCTGGGGGAGTCTTGTGAGACCGTGTTTGAGGCGCTCAGCAGACGGTACCAACTCACAATTGCAGTCAAAGAGCTGAGTTGATGTAGCAATGGATGCGTGAGCCACTGGGAGTAAAAGATTTCTGCCCAAGTCAGAGGCAGCCGCCTCCTGGGCCTGGCTGCGCCTGCCCCCCATGCTGGCAGTCAGGAAGGTCTGAGCCTCGGCACAGCCAAGCTTGGACTTGGACTCTGGGCTTGGCGGTGGTGCTTGGGGGTCCTGGCCTTATCGCCCTCGGATTAGAGTCACATCTGTGTGGTCACCTTTGCCACCGTGCTCCACTGGCTTTGAGGATGTAATGAGCTACCCTTCTCTGTCTGGCATTTTCCAGGGGCCAAGAAGGGACAGAGCAACACAGGAAAAGCATCGTCATCTCTGCTCAAAGGGCCTCCCTGCTGCCTGGGGAAGCAGTCTTGCACAGCGGAAGCAGAGCTGTTATGGAGAGGGCCAGTCTGGCCCTGAGAGTTTTCAGCTCTCAGGGCAGAGATGTGCACCTGTACGACCTGAGCTTTAGAGATGAGACAGGTGGGCCAAGGACCCGGGCACTGGACGGGCAGGGGAGGAGCTAAGGATGGAGTCGCTTTCATCTGCTGAGCAAGCCTAACAGAGTGCTTACTGAACACCACCCACTAATCAATCCTGAAGGAAGTCAACCCTGATCACTCATTGGAAGGACTGGAGCCGAAGCTGAAGCTCCACCACTTTGGCCACCTGACGCCAAGAGCCGACTCACTGGAAAAGACCTTGAGGCTGGGAAAGATTGAGGGCAGGAGGAGAAGGGGACGATGGAGGGAGATGGTTGGATGGCATCATCGACTCAGTGGACACGAGTTTGAGCAAACTCTGGGAGTTGGAGATGGACAGGGAGTCCCAACGTGCTGCAGTCCATGGGGTCACAGAGAGTCGGACACGACAGAGTGACTGAGCGACAGCAATGCACTCTTCTATCAGAGGATGTAGCAGTGCAACCCTAACTCCCTGCTCAAGACAGCCCCGCTCCAGTGACAGATAAGGATGCGCGAAGGAATGGTTTTAATGAAATGCACAAGCCACTCAGGGACAGTTGGTTTTTTCACAAAGGGGAGGTGCTGGCCTGCAACAAATCAAACACCCACCATGTGTGTGTCCTGTGAAAGGACCTTGAAAGCGTGATCCCTGCCTTCCAGAAGTAGAAAGTCTAGAAAATGCAGAAGGACCCTCATTCACTAAAGCAGCACAGTATGAGAGATGCTGCGCGTGAGACCATCAAGCTCATCACAGGAGCAACGTGTGGTCCCTCTGACACATTTAGGAGGTTCCTTGCAGCCCTGGGGTAGGCCTGGCTGTGGTGAGCCAGGGCCAGAGGAGAGCAAGGCGTCTAGTCCTGTAGAGTCTCCCGAGCCCAGTGAGAAAGTGTAGACAAGATACCAGCATCAATGAGGAACTCACCGCACTCCGGAGTGAGACAATAGGACATTCAGAAAGATGACTGTATTGGACTAAAATGGTCTACCAAGCAACACAATCACTTCCTCTCCCACCAGAGATGCCATAAAAATGACAGACTAAGGAAGAAAAAGAGAGAATAAGCCACGCGAGTGATGACAAGCAGGGAGGACGCCAGGGGAGGGGCAGGAGTGCCGCAGGGCTTCTGGGGATGGGAAGTCACACCAGACTGATGGGGAAGCCAGAGGAAGCCATCGGCGGGAGTGAGCAGGAGGGTCTACTGCTGAGAGCAGAGCGGTCCTCCCCCAGGAGCCCGGCCGGCATCAGGCAGAGGACGCACGGGGAGGCCGTCTCCAGATGCTTCTGAACAAACGGGCCCGGGGAAGAGCATCTGAAGCTTTTTTTCTGAACAAAGCCTGGGGCTGGCGAGGCTGTATGACCCCATGGTGGAGCCCTGTTTGCTCTGAATCAGCCTCTTCGGGTCTGAATCCCAGATCTGTTCAAGGTTCATACAACGGGAATCTCGAGAATTATCTAACTCCAGGTGTCTGGCTCGCTGTCAGTATCACCGGATGTTAATTCCTACTGGGTTTGTTTTGGAAGCAGATTGGTAGCTAAGAATGAGGCTGACGGGGGTAGAGAAGTGTCAGAAGGAAGTGGAGCTCTGCTTGGGGGACCGTGGGCCTTCCAGGTAAGTCTTCAGGAAGTCGTGATGGCGGGCCTTTATTCAGGAGACATCCTTAGATTACGTCCTAGGACATAAGGAGAAAAAGAATCAGCAACAAAAATGATCAGAGTACTTGGAGATTAGGTATCATTAAAATACCCCCAAATGGCCAAACAGCAGAATGGTTAGAGGCAAATATTGAATTGTTTACCCAGATGATTGTTATGGGACTTTACAAAAAATAATGGAAAAAGAGAGACTAGAGACTAAAGGAGAGAAGATGCTCATAGATGAAAAGAGTTTTTTTCCTGAACTGAGAAAAGCTATGAGTTTTTCATCCAAAGTATCTAATATGGAAAAGAAAATTAAGAAAAAAATGAAGCATGTGGATACAGTCTGGATAAATGCCAGCACTCAAAAAATCAAGAAACTGTCTAAAAATCTTCATAACTGCATTAAAGACAGATTCCCATAATGGAACAAAGATCACATTGGTGTCAAATTTTTAATAGCAACACCACACCCTGTAAAAAATAAAAAAGTCTTCAACTGAACAAAGCCTGGGGCTGGCGAGGCTGTATGACCCCATGGTGGAGCCCTGTTTGCTCCGAATCAGCCTCTTCGGGTCTGAATCCCAGATCTGTTCAAGGTTCTTACAACGGGAATCTCGAGAATTTTCTAACTCCAGGTGTCTGGCTCGCTGTCAGTAGCACCGGATGTTAATTCCTATTGGGTTTGTTTTGGAAGCAGATTGGTAGCTAAGAATGAGGCTGACGGGGGTAGAGAAGTGTCAGAAGGAAGTGGAGCTCTGCTTGGGGGACCGTGTGCCTTCCAGGTAAGTCTTCAGGAAGTCGTGATGGCGGGCCTTTATTCAGGAGACATCCTTAGATTACGTCCTAGGACATAAGGAGAAAAAGAATCAGCAACAAAAATGATCAGAGTACTTGGAGATTAGGTATCATTAAAATACCCCCAAATGGCCAAACAGCAGAACGGTTAGAGGCAAATATTGAATTGTTTACCCAGATGATTGTTATGGGACTTTACAAAAAATAATGGAAAAAGAGAGACTAGAGACTAAAGGAGAGAAGATGCTCATAGATGAAAAGAGTTTTTTTCCTGAACTGAGAAAAGCTATGAGTTTTTCATCCAAAGTATCTAATATGGAAAAGAAAATCAAGAAAAAAATGAAGCATGTGGATACAGTCTGGATAAATGCCAGCACTCAAAAAATCAAGAAACTGTCTAAAAATCTTCATAACTGCATTAAAGACAGATTCCCATAATGGAACAAAGATCACATTGGTGTCAAATTTTTAATAGCAACACCACACCCTGTAAAAAATAAAAAAGTCTTCAAAGATCCAAAAGAAGTTTGGTTTTATAATTCCATGCCTGGGAAAACTATTCCTCAACTAGCAGAGAAAATCAAGCAGTTTTTGTGCATGAAAACCCAGAAAATTAAATTTAGCTTCTACGGGCACTTTTTAAAAGGTAGCTTGAATCTATACTTATACAAAACAAACATAAACAAAAGTCATGAGTCCAATAAGAAGNGCATTCATGCCCTCACGTTCACTTTCTCATCCATTTCTCACGCTAACTGTGAAGTGAAGTGAAGTGGCTCAGTCGTGTCCGACTCTTCGTGACCCCATGGACTATAGCCCACCGCGCTCCTCCATCCACGGGATTTTCCAGGCCAGGGTATTGGAGTGGGTTGCCAAAGAAACAGATTGTTGTTATTTAGTCGCTAAGTTGTGTACAACTTTTCACGACCCCATGGACTGTAGCCTGCCAGGCTCCTCTGTTCGTGGGATTTTCCAGGCAAGAGTACTGCGGTGGGTTGCCATTTCCTTCTCCAAGGGATCTTCTGAACTCAGAGATCAAATCCACATTTCCTGCACTGGCAGGTTCTTTACCACTGAGCCACCTGGGAAGCCCTAAGAAATAGATACTGTGCTGTTATTCAGTTCAGTTCAGTCGCTCAGTCTTGTTTGACTCTGGGACCCCATGAATCACAGCACACCAGGCCTCCCTGTCCATCACCAACTCCCAGAGTTCACTCAAACTCATGTCCATCGAGTCGGTGATGCCATCCAGCCGTCTCATTCTCTGTCATCCCCTTCTCCTCCTGCCCCCAATCCCTCCCAGCATCAGGGTCTTTTCCAATGAGTCAGCTCTTCGTATGAGGNCCAGGCCTCCCTGTCCATCACCAACTCCCAGAGTTCACTCAAACTCATGTCCATCGAGTCGGTGATGCCATCCAGCCGTCTCATTCTCTGTCATCCCCTTCTCCTCCTGCCCCCAATCCCTCCCAGCATCAGGGTCTTTTCCAATGAGTCAGCTCTTCGTATGAGGTGGCCAAAGTATTGGAGTTTCAGCTTTAGCATCAGCCCCTCCAATGAACACCCAGGACTGATCTCCTTTAGGAAGAACTGGTTGGATCTCCTTGCAGTCCATGGGGCTCTCAAGAGTCTTCTCCAACATCACACTTCAAAAGCATCAATTCTTCGGCACTCAGCTTTCTTCACAGTCCAGTTCTCACATCCATACATGACCCCTGGAAAAACCATAGCCTTGACTAGATGGACCTTTGTTGGCAAAGTAATATCTCTGACTTTTAATAGGCTATCTAGGTTGGTCATGACTTTCCTTCTAAGGAGTAAGCGTCTTTTAATTTCATGGTTGCAATCATCATCTGCAGTGATTTTGGAGCCCCCAAAATAAAGTCTGACACTGTTTCCACTGTTTCCCCATCTATTTGCCATGAAGTGATTTGACTGGATGCCATGACCTTAGTTTTCTGAATGTTGAGCTTTAAGCCAACTTTTACACTCTCCACTTTCACTTTCATCAAGAGGCTTTTTAGTTCCTCTTCACTTTCTGCCGTAAGGGTGGTGTCATCTGCATATCTGAGGTTATTGATATTTCTCCCAGCAATCTTGATTCCAGCTTCTGCTTCTTCCAGCCCAGCATTTCTCATGATGTACTCTGCTGCGATTACATATTATTATATAATATTATGTATTATATTGTAATATTACCCCCATTTTACAGATGAGGAAACAGTGGTCTAGAGATGTCATGTGACTTGCCCAAGGTCTTACTGCTGTAAGTGGTGTACCCAAGGTTAGAATGGAGGTCTGACTGCAAAGTCCAGACTTTTAAATACTACTCTCCACTGCCTTGTGGTGAAAGCTATTGATATCCAGATATTTACCAACCTGTAACTTGTTCATTAAGAAAGCAGATTTCTAAAGACATTGAGGCCAACATTGTTAGATTTTACAGATGCGTAAAATTTTTAAAGTATTTGGGAGTCAAAGGGCTGTCAAGTTTTTGCTTTGCTAAATGAACACGTTCTTCTTTTATATTAAAAAAAAGCTTATTTCACCATTTTTCTTGAATAGCTAAAAAATCAAAACATTAAGAATTAAATAAACTTAGAATTTCAAAGCTGGATAAATATAACCCTGTAAACAAACCACTGCACAGTTCTTGCTTTTCTCCTTTTGCTTCAAATCAGTGAAAACAGAGTCCCAACCCATTGACTGGCACCAGGGTAAGAATTAATCCTGGAAGTATCTATCCTTTGGCCACTTATTAGCAACACTTTGATTTTGAATATAGCTTGGAAAAAATAGGATGGTATTTCTTAGAATCGTTTTTAACTCAGACTTTTCCACTAACTTCATCTGGTTTCTATCCTCCCCCACCATACAATTAGCCTGAATATTTGAGGTTTTCCTATTGTCTCCAGTAAGGTTTTTGGAGACAAGGTCAAACTAAGGGCAAATCTCACAGGTCAGAGTATTGTTTTGAACCATATGGTTGTTTCTCTAAATAATTTTAAAAAAAAATAAAATCACTGAGTAAATGAAGTTTTTTGAGTGTTCGAACCACATAGGTGACTAGGTTTGAGGCCAAAACTCAAGACCACATTTTAAAGACGATCGGAGATTTAAAACTGGTAATTCCTCACAGCACAAATCGACAGAGAATCCACTCCAGCCCCGAGGAAGGCATGGACCTGATCGATGTTTGGGTGAGCCTGATTTGTCTGGGGCCAGTGACCTTTCCCTGCTCTGGTATTTTTTCAGACCTTTTTTTTTTTTTTGACGACAACATCACACAGTTCTTAGTTTATGAGTCACAGGGTATCTCCAGGGCAATGCCTCCTTTTCTGGGGATAAGAAATTTCAACCCTGTAAGCTGTGTGCCATCAACTTACTTCATTATTCGTTTCTTTGTCACTTTGGAAACGATCTGTCAAAAGTGTGCAAAACATCTAAACATCTTCCTTTAAAATAAAACAAAGCACACGAGGAAATACTACCTAGGTGACATTTTTCAATATTAGAAATAAAATGCTGCACTTAATATAAGAGTATCACCAATCTTAAACGCAAGTCTTCATATCTTCAAGTCACCCAAATAATTTGGATGGTGCAAACATCGTACTTCAGGATTTTAATCTTTCATCTTCCCCTCAGTTTTCAGAGTGATTCAGAAGACAAGTAAAAATAAAGATAAGGTCTCTGAGGTTTTTAGGAAAAATTTTCCATCAGTATAGCCTATGCCTTTGGACTCTTGGAAATAGACATATCTGAATCCCCATGTGGGTTCTACCACTTACTTTTATTTGACCTTGGGCAATATAAGCACTTAAGTTTCAGATTCCACATTTATAAAAATGGGATGAAGCAAAACCCTATATGTAAAGCTCTTAGCACTATAACTAGTACATAATGAAACTTCAAAAAATGACAGAGATCCTCCTAGTTCAGCAAATATTCTAAGCACTCCCCTACATTTCCCAACTTCCCTTGATGTTAGTAGGAACATGAGCATATTTTCACATTGGGTCTAGGCAATTAAAAACTGGTATGTATGCTCTCTTTTTCTCCCCCTGCCATAGTGATCTTGAAACCCCATTTTAAAAACTGATTTTAAAATTAAAGCACAGTCCCTTTACAATATTATATATGTTACAGGTGTACAATATAGTGATTCACAATTTTTAAAGGTTATATTCCATTAATCAGTTCAGTTCAGTCACTCAGTCATGTCTGACTCTTTGCGACCCTATGAATCACAGCACGCCAGGCCTCCCTGTCCATCACCAACTCCTGGAGTCCACCCAAACCCATGTCCATTGAGTCGGTGATGTCATCCAACCATCTCATCCTCTGTCGTCCCCTTCTCCTCCTGCCCTCAATCTTTCCGAGTATCAGGGTCTTTTCAAATGCGAAGAGTCAGCTCTTCACATCAGGTGGCCAAAGTACTGGAGTTTCAGCTTCAACATCAGTCCTTCCAACGAACACCCAGGACTGATCTTTAG
>SJYX01014563.1:231004-299701 GCA_006410675.1 Oreotragus oreotragus
CATTCCAGTCCCCTATAAGGAAAACGACATCTTTTTTGGGTGTTAGTTCTAAAAGGTCTTGTAGGTCTTCATAAAACCGTTCAACTTCAGCTTCTTCAGCATTACTGGTTGGGGCATAGACTTGGACAGCTATGATATTGAATGGTTTGCCTTGGAGATGAACAGAGATCATTCTGTCGTTTCTGAGATTGCATCCAAGTACTACATTTCGGACTCTTTTGTTGACTATGATGGCTACTCCATTTCTTCTGAGGGATTCCTGCCTGCAGTAGTAGATATAATGGTCATCTGAGTTAAATTCACCCATTCTAGTCCATTTTAGTTTGCTGCTAGTGGTCTAGGTTTATTATGGTATTTTTTTTTTAATCCCTTTGTCCCTCAAAGGGATTGAATTAGGTGTGGGGATAAATAGCCATTCTGCACAATGAAATACCAAGGACAAGGGAAAGTGTAGGGCAGAAAGAGAAGAGAGTGTCAGAGGATGAGCTATCTGGATGGCATCACTGATGCAATGGATATGAACTTGGGCGAACTTCAGAAGATGGTGAGGGCAGGAGTAATGGTGTGCTGCAGTCCATGGGGTTACAAACAGTCGGACACGACTGGGCAACTGAACAATGAACAATGCTGTGTAAGGCAAGGCTCTGTGAAGGATTTACCTCCTTCAGAGAAAGACTGAAAGAGGAGGACCCCTCTTTCTTCCTGGCATGGGTATATCCACGTGTAATATCTGGAATTTCTGTAGCCAGCTTGTGACCATGAGGGGTCCTTGGTGTCTGAGAACACAGCTAACATGTTGAGGAGGGCAAAAGGGAGACATGGAAAGAATCTGAGTCCTTGACAGTCTCCAGACTCTGTATTATGTGGTATAATGAGCTCCCCTATCATGTGAGGCCATTGAGTTTAGATTTGTTGTTACATGCAGTCAAAGGCATCCTGCCTAACCTATTCCTTATCTTTAAAGACTCAAGCACTACCTTTTCCAGGAAGTCTTCTCTCATACCTGCTCCCTTCTGGGCCTGGGCTGAGTTATATACCCCTACTCTGTGTTCTCAGGATATCCTTTTAATGGTCCCTTTTTTTAAAAAAACATTGCATGTAATTATCTATTTGCAATTCTCTCCTGCATTGATTGAACTGGGAGCTCCCCAGGGCAGGACCGGGTTTCATTTATCTCCACTTCACCAGAANTTTTCATACTGTTCATGGGGTTCTCAAGGCAAGAATACTGAAGTGCTTTGCCATTCCCTTCTCCAGTGGACCACGTTCTGTCAGCCCTCTCCACCATGACCTGCCTGTCTTGGGTGGCCCTACACGGTATGGCTTAGTTTCATTGAGTTAGGCCAGGCTGCGAGCGGCTGCAACAGTGCACAGGCATGGCCGAGAGGAGCTACCCCACATTCGAGGTCAGGGGAAGAAGCCAGGAGGACCCCATGCCCGAGGGTTGGCAGCTAAGAGGAGCTACCTGGCTTCCGAGGCCAGGGGCAGGGGCCGAGAGGAGCAACCCCATGTCCAAGGAGCAGTGGCTGCGCGGGCGCAGGAGGGCTGAGAAGAGCTACCCCACGTTCAAGGTCAGGAGGGGCAGTGGTGAGGAGATACCCCTCATCCAAGGTAAGGAGCAGCGGCTGTGCTTTGCTGGAGCAACCATGAAGACATACCCCATGTCCAAGGAAAGAGAAACCCAAGTAAGATGGTAGGTGTTGCAAGAGGGCATCAGAGGGCAAATACACTGAAACCATAATCACAGAAATGATTACTACAGTGAAACAAATTGATACTGCATTTCTTTACCTGGGTACAGCTTTCTGTGTATGTGATGGGAACGCCTGCAGTCCACCGTCAGCACGTTGCCGCTGCTCAGTACAGCTTGTAACTTTAGTCGTCCTGAGGCACACCTGGGCTCCAGCCTTAATCATCCATCTGTGCAATCTGTAGCCTCTCCCAAACATCTCCCCACTCCCTCCACCCCCAGCCCAGGGCAACCACTGCTCCACTCTCTGCTTCTATGGATTCAAGCTTTTAGCATCTACGCATATGAGACCATGCAGTTTTTTTCCTTTGTGTGTCTGGCTTATTGCACTGAGCGTAATATCCTCCAGTTTTGTCAATGTTGCTGCAAACAGCAGGATCTCCTTTATTTCAGGCTGATAAATAAACTTATTTGCAAAGTATATAAAGATGCTTGCTCCTTGGAAGAAAAGCTATGACAAACCTAGACAAGGTATTAAAAAGCAAGGACATCACTTTGCCAATAATGGACCATATAGTCAAAGCTATGGTTTTTCCAGTAGTTGTATACAGATGTGAGAGTTGGACCATAAAGAAGGCTGAGCATGAAGAATTGGTGCTTCTGAACTGTGGTGTTGGAGAAGACTCTTGAGAGTCCGTTGGACATCAAGGAGATTAAGCCAGTCAATCCTAAAGGAAATCGAGCCTGAATATTCATTGGAAGGACTGATGATGAAGCTGAAATTGCAATACTTTGGCCACCTGATGTGAAGAGCTGACTCATTGGAAAAGACCCTGATTCTGGGACAGCTTGAGGGCAGGAGGAGAAGGGATGACAGAGGATGGGATGGCTGATGGCATCACTGACACTGTAGACATGGGTTTGAGTGAACTCTGGGAGAGAGTGATGGACAGGGAGGCCTGGTGTGCTGCAGTCCATGGGGTCTCAAAGAATCAGGCACAACTTAGTGACTGAGCAACAACTTGGCTAGTTGGATGTCCTTTTTTTTTAAAAAAAAAAAAAAGAATATTAATAATTACTATGAAAATACTAAAAACTTAGTTCCAAATAGATTGTAGGTCTAAATTTTTAAGTTAAAAATACAAACCTTTTAGAATAAGCATAAGAAAACAACTCTGAGGAGGCAGAGTTCAGGGTATTTGAAGAGGCACATTTAGAGCTAAATAACACAAATTGAAAATATTCAAATGAAAAATATATCCAGGCAGATCTATATATTTTCAACATATAAAGCAGATTTGTTAACATTAGTGTCTCACAAGGAAGAATTCAAGGTGATGATCATAGAATACTAGTTTAGCAGTAATGTTTTATTTCTTTTATTAGAAATGGAAACTGAAAAATGTCATGGACATTCCAAGTCAGCTGCTTAGTCGGATAAACACTAGTCTGAGCACACATTTACACAGCCCCCTGGAAATGAAACAAAACAGAGTCTAGAAGAGGAAATTACAAACTTAAAAGCAGAAATTAATAAAATATTTAAAAAAGCAATGGAGAAGATCAACAAAACCAAAAGTAGTCTGACTGAAGAGATTAATGAAACAGACAAAATGTGATGAATAAAAAAAAATAGAAACCACAGAATAAAAATAGTAAAACAAAACATAGATACAATGGAGTTTAAAAATTGTCTTGGAGACTATTTGGTGTCTGTAAATTTAATATCTATGATGAAATGGAAATTTTATAGAAAACTATAAAATATCAAAATTTATTACAAGAGAAAAAATTATAGAGAAGATCTTATAATATTTTTATAAATTGCAGCTTTACCCAGAATTCTTTTCATTACCATTTTTTCTCCAACTCCCAGCTCCATCAAGGCACCGGGAAAGGATTTTTTGAGGGTAAGTGTCTCAAGACCTTACAGGAACAAATAATCTCTTTCGCATACATAGGGGAAAAAATGAGAGAACATTCCAGTTCTCTCTACAAGACTAAAATGTCTTTGATTCCAAAATGGGACAAAGACAATAGAAAAAATAAAATTATAGCTTAATTTCCGGTGTGAAAACAGATACAAAAGTCTTACGCAAAAATATAGCAAATTGAATTCAGCAGTGTTTTAAAAAATAATATACACGGCCAGGGAGTATTTGCTTTTCAATTTTATTTCAGGAATGCAATAGTTTTTATAACATTAGAAAAAAAAATCTATTAATGTAGCTAATGTATGAAGAAATTAGTGAAAAAAATATGTATCACAATTCACAAAGAAAAAATATTTAGTAAAGGTTATAAATAAATAATATTTAAAACAAAATAAGGAAATGTATAACAACATAAATATCCCAGAGTTTTAGCAGATCAAAACAGGAGAGAAAAGCCTGAATCCAAAACCGTTCTACCCAGCCACCCAATTTCACAACTATGGTGAAGCTACAGACTAGTTCCATCTAGAGACAAAAGCAAGATTTTCCTCAGCGTTGTTCTGAGGGCTTGGGAATCAGAGTTATACATACCAAGGAGGAAGAAAGCAAGTTGTCATTATTTGCAGAATAAATTAACGTTTTTTATAGAATTTGTAACAGAGAATCTAAGTAATAAGAAAAGTCTCTGGGATCCCCAGGTACAAGATCTAGGAAGATGCATAAACGGATATATTTCGCCTTTCACAGGGCCCCTCTGCCGGCTCAGCGGTGAAGAGTCAATGAAGGAGACGGAGGAGACGCGGGTTCCATCCCTGGTCCCCGGGAGCGGGGAATGGCAACTCACGCCAGTGTTTTTGCCCGGGAAATCCTGTGGATAAAGAACCCTGGCGGGCTACAGCGCATGGGGTCTCCAAGAGTCAGGCACGACTTAGTGAGCACAGGACCACATGCCTAACAGCCTAAAAGCAAGGCGTGCGGCGGTGGACTTTGTATGCGCCCGCTCAGCAGGACAGAGATCCCCAGAGAGCTGGGGCATCGTTTCTGGGTGCTTCTGGAAGAGGGCTGCCTCTGAATCAGTAACGACGACCCCCCGCCCCCAGGTGGGCAGCCACCGCCCAGCGCTCTGCGGGCTGGGGTACGAGCTCCCGCTGCCTCCTCTGGGGCCGGGGCTTCTGTGTTCCTCTGCTGGGACACGGGGAGTCCCGCTTCTCAGCCTGGGCTCGCGCTGGGCCACCCCACTGGCCCTCCGGCGTCTGCAGCATGAACACAGCAGACTGTGGGCCGTCAGCCTCCGTAACCACGCGCCAGGCTGGGGCCCCACTGTCGCTGCCGGGAAGGAGGGAGCTCCACTCGAGAGGACGCGGCGGCAGCCAAGGGCAGGGCCGGATCTGAGCTGGGGTCTGGCTGGCCCGCCCCTCCCCGAGGAGTGTCACTCCCGGGACACCCGCACTGGGGAGAAACGAAGCGCAGCAAGTCGTCTCTGAGCCATTTGGCTGCTACCGCGCTCTGCGCCGCCTCGGAAGCAGAGGGCGTCGTGGGAGCGTGGCGTCCACAGGCCTCAGGACGTGTGTGCTAGGGAGTGGGCGCTCCTTGAAGTCTGGCCGTTGCTGCTGCATCCTACGTGTCCCCGTCTGCAAGCTCTACAGGCAGCGAGCCCAGGCCGGGCTGGTTGGAGCGGGAGAGATCGGGCCTTGGGGCTGCCCTTGCGAAGGAGGCGCGGGGAGACTGACGTGGGTGTTCCTTAGTGAACTGAGCTCTTTACTGAAGTATAGCTGATTTATAACATCGCGTTAATTATTACTGTACAGCAGAGTAACTCAGTTATACACATGCGTGCGTTCCTTTTATGTTATTTTTCTTTGTGGTTTATCCCAGGAGATTGAATACAGTCCCCTGTACTGCACAGTAGGGCCTTGTTTTCTCTCCACTCTCTATATAATCGTTTCCATCTGCCAAGCCCAAACTCCCAGCCCATCCCTTCCCCAGCCCTTGCTATGTTTCTTACTGGGGGTATGCCATGTCAGTGGGGAGCCCCAGAAGCGAGGAGAGGCCTGGAGAGGAGGCTGGCGCTGGGATCCGTCCAGCTCTCCCCTCACTGACCCCACAGCTTGTCCAGCAGAGCAGGCATGACTGTTCCCTGGCTTCACCTGCCCTCATTCTTGCCCTGGATGTGCTGGGGTTGGGCCCAGGATGATATGGTATAGAGCCCATGGACCTGCTTGCAAGACACCTCTTGTTCCAGAGGGAGATGGCGGGTCTAAGCCAGTGAGAGCAGGTGGTGTGCTAGAACTTGATGACGTCCGGTCCACAGAGCTACAAAGGCAGGATCAAGTCCTAGGCAGCTTCCTGGAGGAGGAGGCACGTGCACCGCGGGAAGCCCCAGCCTAAAATGTCCTCACTGGTGGGATGAGAGGATAAGTGGAGGAGGGACTCCTTTGAAAACCTGCTCAGGTGGCAGCAAAAGGGGACCCAAGCACTTGTTCAGAGTAAGGAGATGGTGCGGTCCTGCTGGGTGTCCCCAAGCAGAGGAGAGGGGCTGGCCCGGCTCAGGGTGACCGTCTGCGCCCCCTACAGCCCATCGCTCCTCCCTGCAGATAGCCCCTGGCAGTCGGATGGGCCAGGAGGAGAGACGAGAGCATCTTATTACTGCTTGGGGTCCCGTGGTGCTCGGCCCCACTGCCGGCTGAGCTGGGATTGAGGCAGCCAGGATCACACCGAGTGTAGCTCCCGGGATGCACAGTATTAAATCAATCAAGCTAAATTAAAAGCTCTAGCCAGCTCTTGAACTCAGGGTTGAGTGGCAGGCGTTTCTTCTTCCAGCTGCTTCCCGGGAGGACGCCCGACCTGCCAGAGCTGCAAGGCCTGGTGCCTTGAGTTATTTACAGAGGGAGCGGGGCTGGAACACGCACAGGAAAGCGTCCTGCCCCAGAAAAGCCACAGCTGCTGCCCACGGGGAGTCCTGGGGAAGACTGAGTTTGCGTGTGTGGCGCGAACCCTGAGCCCCCGCCTAAGCCCCTTTCCTTCTCTCCCCACTCACCAGGGGCTCCCCGCCTCTGCCACTGCAAGGACGTGTCAGTCGCCCGGTCGTGCCGGCTCTTGGTGACCCCACGGACTGCAGCCCGCCAGGCTCCTCTGTCCATGAGATTTTCCAGGCAAGGGTACTGGAGTGGGTGGCCATTTCCTTCTCCTTTCCTCTTCCTATTTTTCACCTGTCTTGCTTGTTGTTTGTTTCTGCCAACTCAGTATAAGTTCTTGGGGATGGAGATGTTTATCTCTTTGCTCATGTTCACAAATGCCTGCAACAGTGTCTGGCATGCAGTTGGTGCTCAATACGTGCTGAATAAATGAGTGGATGAATGAGTAGAAGAGTCACTATGTCCCACGATCACCTACAAAACAAGGACTTGTTAACCCTCGCTTCATGAATGCTGCCTGGTGGTCATGCCCTCCCCTTGCTGGCCGGTTCTGGGCACTGGGTGAGTTGGTCACGTGACAGGCTGGACGCAGGGACAGGGGGGCCGCACTGACTCCATGGATTTGGGAACTGAAGGCCAGGCGTGCTGCACAGCCTCGGCGCAGAGGCTGAGTGGGCCGGATTGGCTGTGCTGAAGCCTGGAGACTATTCTGGGTCTATAGGATGTGTCTGCGGGGCTGGATAGAATGTGTCACCTGGATGGGTTTCCTCTTCCCTTAGTAAGTGTCCAAACAGGCCAGGGCACAGTCTTTCTACCATGGAATTTAGAGCTGGGGGGCAGTGCTAAGCGGATGGGGGGGCACTGAAGCTAAACTGAAGGCTCAGCAAAGAGCGGGGTCTTCTTCAAGGTCTAAGCCTTCAGGAGTGTGCACGTCCACCCCACACACCTGCCCCTGCAGGCCCAGCACTGCTCAGGTGCCCCCACCTGGATGCAGTCCTGTCCCGTGTGGAGCAGTGCTGACTGCCTGCCGAGGTGGGGTGTCTAGGGCCACCCAGCATGGCCAGGGTCTCCCTGAGCCCCAGGCTCACCATTCCAGAATCTGCAGCACCCTCTCCCGACTCCTTCTTGCCTGTCTACATGGGCCCCTCTTTCTGGGGTGGGGGTTACTCTGAGCTTCTTCCTCAGTCCCTGGCTTCTGGGCTGCACTCATGACCTTGCCAGAGTGCCTGTGCCCAAGAAGGCTGCACCCTGTCACAGAGAGGGCTGTGGACCCCTCGCCTGGTGCCTTGCCTCCCATCGTCCCTCCCTGGCTGACCTCAGCTTCAAACAGGAGCAAATACGATTGACCCTTCATCTAAAACTGGGACTTCATCCTTCCTGGCCAGGCCCTGCTGTTTCTCTGCTGCATGGAGTCTTTTGATGGGCCATGCCAGCCCCCAGAGCAGGCTGAGCTAGGGGTGAGCCCAGCAGTCCCTCGGCAACCTTAGACCCTCCAGTGAGAGGGGGTGAGGCGAGGGCATGGACTTTCACCCTCTGCTGGCTCCCTGAGTCCCCACCTCCGTAGACCACATAGGCAGCAGCCCTTCCTGCCCTCTTGACTTGAAGCCAGGCTGGGTGGCTCCCTCATAGGGATGCAGAAGCAGGGAGCCCTCTGCACCTGCCCCTCCAGGTGTGCGGCCTCCGGATGAGCTTGGTCCTGTCCATGGAAATCAAATCCAGCCCAAGGACTTCAGACCAATGATCGCACTTTTCCAGCTTGCTGGGGGCCTCCAGCCCCTGGACAGAATGGCTTCCCCACGTGACCCCCACTGCGCTGGTGGGCGCTGCCAGATCCTGGCTGTGGTTCGTGGGGGGCTGGAACTTTGTGCTCACCGTTTCTTAAGAGGATAAAGAGAATTGTGAGCTTGGGCGAGCCTTTTACAAGAAATCGTGGTTCTTTCCCTCTCCTTTGATGGCTGAAGCCATACAATTGAATGCTTTTGAAGAAGGAGAAGGAGCATAAATCAGGACGTACAAAGCCTGGGTTAGCTGTCTCTACATGGAAGAGATAAAACACTTGACATGAAGAGCTGAGCACTTTATCCCGTCTTCTCTGGGTGACCTTGGGCAGCAGTGCCGGCGCTGGAACTCCGTCTCCTTAGGGGATGGATCAGGGCTGAGCACTCGCTCCCGAAGTGACAGGTGTGGTCATCTGCCTGTGATTTGCTGGTGTGGATGCTTGCCAGCTCCCCTTCCCCTGGCTTCCTCTGTGCTGGACGTGGGGGCGAAGACCCCTCCCCACCCTGGGGTATGGCCGGGAACTCCCAGGGTCAGACGGAGAGTTCTGGTCCTCCGGCCCCTTCTTGTCCCTGCCTCACGCGTGCCTCCCACAAACCTCCTGAGAGGGCGGACCTGTCTGCTCACAGGCCTGGCAGCCGGCGGGGCAGGGCCTGGCACAAAGTGGTGCCCCCAGGGCACTCGGGGCTGCAGAGTGGCTTCAGTGCTGACTCCAGAGGGGCAGCTTGGCTGGAAGGAAGAACCAGGCTTCGGGCTACGAGCATCAGGGCTTTGAGTCCTGCTCTGCTGGTTCTATCACCTTGAGGGCATCACTGACCCGGTGGGCATGAGCCTGAGCAGACTCTGGGAGACGGTGATGGGCAGGAAAGCCTAGTGTGCTGCAGGCCATGGGACTGCAAAGAGTCGGGCCTGACTTGGTGGCTGAACAGCAAAGAAAGCAACTGCTGCTTCCAAGCCTGTAACAGTGTGGCGGTCTTAAAATGCCCTGATCACCCACTTCCTTATGTGTAAAATCAGAACGAATTCACATCCAGAAAGAAGGACTGGTCCTTACAGATAACACTTACGAAATGCCTTTAGGTATCAGGTACGCCCTCAGTGTGACAGCAGCCGTGGTAACAACAGCCGTCATTATTATTATCATTATTGCTTATCTGGTACTTTCTGGCTGATTTTTATTCCCCAAAAAATGTTGACTGCTAACTATTTGTATATGCTAAAAAAAAAAAAACCCTTGAAAACACCAAATAAGAAAACAAGTGTTGCACAGACTTTGATGTGTACGTGCCCTGACTTGAGACAATAGATATATTTTCTGGCTTTTAAAGGGAATTGTGTGCTTTAATTAAGAAAAAAAGAAAGTTTTCTCTCAGCATATTAATTATCTGGCTTGTCATAGGAGGTATTTGCTCCGGATGACAGGCTGTAATTAGTGCAGAGAGCAGACTGCAGTTCCCAGGAGAAGCCTGGGGTCTGGGGGGGCCCGGGCTGACGCTGCCCTGGCATTTCAGCAGGGGCAGGAGGGCGGGCCGGGGCAGGGCTCTCTCTGGGTTCAGGAGGGAGGAAGGAAAAGCAATTTATCGCTGAGTCCCCAAGGGCATTTGAGATGCCGCCTCCTCCTGGCTCCTCTCTGGGGCAGCTGCCCTTGCCCCTGGCGCCCAGCTTAGCCGCGGGAAGCTTGGTGGAAAGGAAAAGGCCCTGTTTCCGTTCCCAGCTCCAAGGCCGGCACAAGTGACCTTGGCAAGCTCCTTCTGGGCTCCTCTGTCTCCCGTCACGCTGCAGAGAGCCGACAAGACACTGCACATGCTCCATCCCTTCCTTTCCTGCCTCGGACACGCCGCCAGTTGCCTGTTTTACTAAGTCACCCACATAAGACTCTCACGTCTTCGCTGGACCAAACCACTCCAAGGGCTGGGCCCTGGGGCAGAGACAGATTGGGCCCTGCCCCTGCCCCTGTGGGGCCCCATCAGTGGAGGCAGACACAGGTGCCGATGGGGCAGAGAGGATGGTCCGGTCCATGGACCCCCCTCCACCTTCCTGCTGGACGCACATATCTCCCATAGGCAGGACTGAACATCTGACTCCCAGCCAAGAGATTTGAGCAAAGAGGGTTTCCCAGGCAGGGTCTTCCAGCCCTTTCATCCTCCCCATGCTTCTGTTTCTCCACTTGCCAGCTGGCTGCAGAGGGTAAAGTGGCAGCTTCCTGGGAGAATGAAGAGAAGAGACAGGGACCATCAGGGATAAGAGGCTGAGTCCCTGATGACTGCGGGGAGCAGAGCACCTCCGGAGACCCAGCTGGAGGCGCCCTATGGTTGGTTTTTGTGCCGAGTCCCTGAGATGTGAGCTTCGGCAGGATGCTCTCCCAGGATGGAGGTGAAGGCGGGAGTCGGAGCCCTCCCACCTGGGGAGGCTGGCTTTTCTCTTTCCCCCGGGGGACCCAGCTCTTCCCCGATGCTGGCACGATCCCTAGGGTGGGCTGCCTGTCTCGCCGATACCTGTGCAGGAGCACAGTCTGACCCGGGAGTGTCCCACACTTTCACTGCATTGCATGGTGGCCTCTCAAAGTGAGAATGAGGCCAGGTAGAGACTTTCCCGGCACAAGACCCACCTCAAGTCCCCAAAGGCAGAGGTGGAAACTTGTCGACCCACCTCAAGTCCCCAGAGGCAGAGGCGGAAGCTTGTCGACCCACCTCAAGTCCCCAGAGGCAGAGGCGGAAGCTTGTCTGAGTGAGACGTCCTCATCTCATCCCTGTTACTGGTTCAGGACTGTCTTTCCATCTTATTAACACAACCAGCATATCCTAGCACTTACAGGCACTTGCGTTAGACAAATGTTAAATACGTTATCAAGTTTGAAATGTTATTATGGTAAGAGGGTGCCTCCACTCCATCTCCAAGCTTGAGAATATTTCTATTTCAAGGTTAATTAAAAGACAATCATGCTGATTTGCCTAGAGAGATCTCCTCTGCCCACCCAGGCCACCGCGAGTGTCAATTTCTATTATCTACAAGCCTTACGGCCGACACTCCCTTCCCACGGGTCCTCCCACCTCAAACACGTTGGAGCCAAGCTGTTCATGCTGATCAGGCATTTCAACATGACATGGTGGTTCCAGTAAATTTTATACTGCTCATCACAGAGGAACACCGCATTCCGAAACATGTTTTACAGTCCTGGAGAATACATGTAAAATGCGCAAGAAGACATGAAATAATCATCTCCTCCACTTGATATTAGCACCAGAGAGGCTGAAAATTGTACCGACTTGTCAGCATCCTCTGAGCCACAGGACCCTGGCTGCCCATGGTTCGGTAGAGCTGAGGTGTTTTTCTCTCCAGGTCAGAACTTTCTTCCAAATCACAGAATATTGGTTCTACCATTTTTGACTAATAGGTTACCAACCAATTAAACCCTGACTGAAACAAAGAGCTGCTGGAGTTTAATTTTCCTGGGAGGAATGCAGTGCAGGGCAGTCACTGGAGAAAAAGTCGATCGCCTGCTGGCTTCGGGTGCCTGAGCGTCACAGCCAGAGCCTGTCTGTGGACTAATTCACCCAGCGAAACGTTTAATGACCATCTACTTAACCCACCTACTTGTGCCAAGATCAATCAGGCCTGATCCGACTCTCTGCCTCTGGAGTAGCCCTGAAGGGCTTAGATATCGGCTTGAGGACCCCTAGAAGGATGCCCCAGTCTGCGGGAAGTGCTCTCTCACTCCTGCCTAGGGACACCGAGACCCTGTTTGCAAACACGCAATCAAACCTCTACAATTTCAGCTCAGGGAGAACAGGGGCTTCGACACCTGGCTCCCTCCCTGCCAGGCCCCCAGCCACCTCTGGCACCTTTGCTCTGCCACTGCTGCCATTTCCTGGGAGCCTACCCTGGGCCGCACCTCTTCCTGAAGCTTTCGATGCACTGTCCAATTTGTCCTCTGGCTGTAGAGGACGGCTGTGCGCAGGGACAGAGGTTGGTGTCATGAAGAAGGGAGGAGCAGGGAGAGGAGGCAGAGAAGGAGGAGGAGGGGGAATAGAGAGGATGAAGGGGAGGAGGAGGAGGAGGGACCTGGAAAGTGGGGAGCATTTGATGCCTGCAGGGCTTATGGGTTGGCAGGTGAAGGCTCCCAGGTGGGTACCCTGGCCTTGAGGGAATGAATATCCTGGAGTCAGGTGTGAGGGGCCTGCAGGAAGGGAGGAGCAGGACGCTTGCACAGAACACGCGGAGGTGCAGCCTAGTTCTTCCTGAGGTTTATTATTCCAAACGTTGCAGAAGCAATTGCTCTCTGACTATGCAAGGCCTTTGAACCTTGTCGCTGCTTTAGCATAACATTAAATTAAATGTGCCTTTTGTCTGTCTTTTAAAATAAACTCCCTGAAGGATTCGGCTGTGATTTTTTTTTTCTTTTTTCCCAGGTTGACTCTCATCTATCTGCAATCCTGCTCTTTCGTGGCAGCTTTGGAGATCTGAGGTCCATTCCTCCATCGACATTTTCAGTTCATTAGCCTGGGCAAGTGGACGGGAAAGGAGATTAGTGTTCATTCGTCTGTTCTCCCATCCATCTGCTCAGATAATCATCTGACTGACCAGGTCATGCGTTCTGAGCCTGGGAGCCTGTGTCTGTGGCTACGAGGGCCCTAGGAACCCACAAACTTGGTTCCTGGCTCTAAGGACCCAAAGTCGAGAACAGGAACCACACACATGGACTCACGGGCTCACATCACAAGGCGTGCGTGTGGGAGGGCTCTGCCTGGGGGTGGAGCTCCAGCCAGGAGGCGGTGTCTGGGAGGGTCTGGAGGTGAGAGCGCAGCCTCTGAGAGCTGTGTCTCCTGAGCTTGGAGCTTTGCTGTCCTCTGGGGGGATGTGCAGGGCATGGTGTTGAGGGGACACACGGGAGGGCATGAGTGGGCCTCACTGCAGTGGGCAGATCCGTCTCCAATTGCTTCCCCCCAGAAACAGTCGCCTGCCAGGTAGGGGTGAAGCCAGATTCACCTCTGGTCCCAGAAGTGCTTGATGAGCGGTCAGGGACCGTCTGAAGTGGGTGGTCCAGCCACACCCTTGTGAAGGTGCCGCCCACTGCCCAGAGCCTGAGGCCCACTAGGGTGAACGCTGGGTGGAGGGGCAGGTGGACCCAGTTCCAGGCTTCTGTGGGGGACAGCTGCCCCGGCCCCTCACTGTCCCTCTTAGCCCTCAGGTGCCGAGTGCTGACCAACAGCGGGGCTTCCCCAGAACAGCCCCCTGGCCACCAGCCGTGTTCAGGGCTGGCCTCATGCTTGGCATCCGTGGCCCCGGGAAGTCTGCCTGGAGGGGATGTGGGACCCTGACTTGGCCAAGAGGCTGTCAGGAGCAGGAAGCCAGCTGGCATTTAGGGTGCAACCCTGCTCTTAGAGCCTGGGCCCTGTGATATGCGCCCCTGGCTCCCCTCCTGGGGTCCACCCTGCTTCCCACCTCCCCAGACAGGCCCCTGGATTCAGGCATGGTCCCCTGGGGTTCGTGTAGCGCTCAGGACCCTTCCCCCTGGGGCCTGCATCAGGCAGGATGAGTATGGTTTTGTTGCGTAACGGGCAGGCCTCCCCTTTCAGACCCTCACTCTGCTTCGTCCACTGCGGGCCTGTGGCTGTGCCAACAGCCAACTCCTTTCTGGGTGGTGACTCAGGGATCCAGGGCTGGGATGTGCTCTCTGTGCCCACCCTCAGCCTGCCCAGGTTGGGCAGCCAGTGACAGCCAGGTGGCTGTGGATTGAAGGGCACAGGTTGGCACACTCTGCAGTTCACTTATGGACTGAGTGGGACCCCTCCTGCTTCTCAGGGTTGCGTGGCTCACATGCCCTGCCGGAGACAGGTTTGACAGGGACCTACTGCACAGCACCAGGAGCTCTACTCAAAACTCTGATAACTTGAGTGGGAAAAGAATCTAAAGAAGAATGGATATGTGTGTATATATAATGGAATCACTTTCCCATATACCTGGAAGTAACACAACATTGAAAGTCAACTGTACTTTAATACAAAAGAGAGTTTTTTAAAAAAAGCTTTCTACTTCTCGGTCCCCCATGTCTAAAGCTGGCACACTGATGGCTTCCACATGGGTATAGCTGGCAGTGGTGGCTCACATGGTGATGAAGCTTCCTCCAGCGCAAGAGACCTGGGTTCTATCCATGGGTCAGGAAGATCCCCTGGAGGAGAGAGTGGCTTCCCACTCCAGCATTCTTGCCTGGAGAATCCCATGGACAGAGGAGCCTGTGGGCTACAGTCCATGGGGGCTGCAAGGAGTTGGACATGACTGAGAGACTGATATTAACATAGGAACTGAATGGGCCACATTCCACTCAACACCCTGATGCCAGCCTCACCTGCATGGCCACTGCCTAGCACGGTCCCTGTGTCTCACAGCTGTTGCCTGGGTGGCTCCACTGAAGGATGCCGGAGGAAGCTCTTTTCCCTGTCCCCACTTCCTATAAGAGCTTGAAAGCATGTCTCTCAAAACTGTCTTTTTGATGCCAAACGCCTGTATAAAAGAGCAGAAAATAGATAGTCACAAATATGCATGAATTCACAGATATGGCCTTTGGCCCTTCTTTTTTAAAATATGTATTTATTTTATTTATAGATTTGGCTGTGCTGGGTCCTAGTTGCAGTATGCAGGATTTTTAGTTGCAGCAAACTCTTAGCTGTGGCATATGGGATCTAGTTTTCTGACCAGGGATGGAACGTGGGCCTCTGCATTGGGAGCATGGAGTCTTAGCCTCTGGACCACCGGGGAAGATTGGGAGCTGGAGTCTTAGCCTCTGGACCACTGGGGAAGATTGGGAGCATGGAGTCTTAGCCTCTGGACCACCGGGGAAGCCCTGGTGCTTCTTTTTACTTAGCTGTTTGGAGCTCTGTTTGCACAATTAGGACCTGGTGGGTTCTGACTTCCACAGCTCATTGATTTGCATAAGAAAAACGTGCCCAGAAGGATGTGAGGAAAGCTGGGTGTGTCCTCGGGGATGAGTGTGTGTGTAGGGGTGGACATGTACGTGTGTGGACATGTGTGTGTACATGTGTGTGGAGGAGTGGACCTGTGAGTGTGCATTTAATGGCAGCAGTGGGAATGGGGCTGATTGTAGAAGACCCATATAGGTGTCCATCCTGGGGTTTCTATGAGGTAACTTCCATGGTGAGAAGGCGGCCACGGCTGGATGGTCCCCAGTGAGTCCATCTGACCAGCGCTGTCCTCAGTGACTTCAGCGGGAGCAGCCAGCTGCTGGACCACGTGGGCTCCTAGAACACTAGAGCGAGCGGGGGCATCACCTCTGAGTACACTGATAAATGTGACTCACACGTGACCTGAGTACCTGAAGGCTTGCCGCTCATTGATGTTCCTTTGGTCCTAGTTAAATCAGGATCAATGGAGTTAATCCACAGAAGTTCCAGGCACAGCGACAGGCACGTCGATTCCAGGCGCGTCGATTCCAGACACGTCACCTGTGCCTGCCGCCACACGCCCCTAGAGCCACCTGGCGGGACGGGCTGAGATGCCCTGAGTGTGTGAAGCTATTTAAAGCCTGAGTTGTTAGAAGTATTAGCTTGTCCCCGTTCCTGCAGGTCATGCAGGGCTTTCAGAAGCCAAATGGTTCAAAGACAGAGTGCCTCAAATACCCTGCCTCTGAGGTGCAGACGCCTCCCCAGGGAGCCCCCTGGCATGGCCAGGGATTCCCAAGGCTGATGAATCACCAGAAACCTATGTGGCCTCCAAACCAGCTTCCTTGGCCCCATCTCATAGTACAGGAAAACAGATATTTTGAGCTTGGTGAATGAAACTGGCCTTTTATTTGCTGTGAACTCCCCAGCTGATCTTGGCGCTCAGCCCAGTGTGGGTCCGGGTCTTGGCTTTTCCCCTGAGCAGTGGCCTTCAATCTTTTTGTCACCAGGGACTGGTTTTGTGCAAGACAATTAGTCCATGGACGGGGGTGAGGGGTGGTTTCGGGATGCTTCAAGCACAGTACATTTACTGCGCACTTTACTTCTATTATGATTACACTAGCTCCACCTCAGATCACCAGGCATTAATCCTGGGGGTTGGGGACCCCTGCCCTAAAGTATCCACCCACCCACCAACTTTCCAAGAGGTTGGCTCCCAGCCTCTCCCCTCTCACCCTGGGAGGAGGGTCTCCTGTCTCCGTCACCCCCTGTCCCATCAACTCCAGGGGCAAAGACCTTGTGGATGAGGAGCCACCCCTCAACTTGGTTCACAAGTCCTCTCATGACCCTGAGCTGCACCTCACCTTCCTGTCTCCAGGGACCCCGTCTGCCCAGCGTTCCACTTAAACCAACGTGCCCTCCACTCCCAATGATGATGCTCAGATGCGTCCACCAGCTACCAGCCTGGCTGCCTTTCCGCCCCTGGTGGACAAGGACCTTTTCCTTGAAGTCTTTCCGGGGCTCTCCAGCCCTGAGCAGTCCTCCCTTCCTCTGGGCTCTGTGGCCGTCACTGCGCTCCATGCTCGCTACCTTCTGCCCGTCACCTACTTTGGGGCTGGTTCTGTCGGCGGCTCAGCTCAACTGTGGTCTATGCAGGTGCCAAGAGCTTACAGCAAGAGCTTAGTGATCCAGGGGTGACTCTTTCTCAGGGGTCGTTCCGGAGGTACTGTAAACTTCATCACTAGTCTCCCATGATGGACACTTACAGGTGTTAAATTAATGTAGGAGGAAATACAGTCCATAGTAAGGGACACCAACTGTCTGTGGGCCTGGGGATCCCTGCTCAGTTATGCCCCAAGTATAACTGTTAAGTGTGTTATTTATCCCTCTGGGTCTGTGACAGTTTGCTGGCCTGAAAAATCAGGATGAAAATGATGCCTCAGCATTTCTCTAGTAATTAGTGATGTCGAGCATCTTCTCATATGCCTCCTAGCCATCTGTATGTTTTCTTTGGAGAAGTTAGGTTTTGTGCCCATCTTTGGAGACTTCCCCAGTAGCTCAGTGCTAAAGAATCCACCTGCAATGCAGGAGCTGCAGGAAACATGGGTTCGATCCCTGGGTTGGGAAGATCCCCTGGAGGAGGGCATGACTATCCACTCCAGTATTCTTGCCTGGAGAATGCCGTGGACAGAGGAGTCTGGCATGCTACAGTCCATGGTGCTGCAAAGAATCAAATATGAGTGAAGCAGCTTAGCATGTCCATTTTCGGATTTTTTTTTTTTTTTTTTTTTAATATTGAGCTTCATGAGCTGTTTAGGTGTTTTGGAGATTACTCCCTTGTCAGTTGCTTCATTTGCACGTCTTTTCTCCCATCCTGAGGATTTCCTTTTCTCCCTGCTTAGTCAGTGGGAAGCTGCTGGGCCGCACAGGAAGCTCAGCTGGGTGCTCTGTGATGACTGGGAGCTGAGAGGTGGAGGCAGGAGGGAAGCACCAGAGGGAGGGGTATGCATATATATAGCTGAGTCACTTCGTGAACAGCAGAAACCAAGACAACACTATAAAGCAAATATGCCACATTAAAAAAAATGATGCCTCATAGCGCTGTGAAGATTTAATAAACGCAGACAAGGCCCTGGAATGGTCGTTGGTACAGAGAAAATATTTTACATGGGGAAACTTTCCCATCCTCAAGAAATAACCCTGGGGGAGGGTGGGGAGCCTCGAGGGATTCTGGACCCCCAGGGACCCGCAGGGGTTGGGAGCCTGGCATTTTAAGCTCTACGAGGGTGTGACTTTGTCCTAGATTGGAGCTCATAGTAGTTGCTCAGGAAATATTTGTCAATCAGTGAATGATCTGGAAGTAGGTCAGTTCAGCAAGAAAAGGAGGAGAGGCGATGAGGCGGGTGGAGGGAGGGGACTGAGGGCATCAGACCTGCGGGCCGGAGGAGGGGTCGGTGTCCTACCAGTGCGCTGAAATCCACGGCGTGCTCCCAGAAGGGGTGGGCCGGGGTCTGACCTGTCATCTAGAGACTTCAGTGGGTTTTAATCAGCATCTGTTAGAGAGGGCAGGAGAGGCGGGGCAGAGCCCACGAGGATCTACTGCCAGAGTCCTGGAGACGGGATGGGAAGGGTTGATGGGTTCCTACAATTTGGGAAGCATGTCCCTGGCGTGTGGCTCCTGGAGATGATGTTTCTTCCCTTGATCAGCAGCTAAAATGTGGTGGAAGCAGAAGCGCCCCTCAGCTGCTCTCTGTTGAGTCTCCTCTGCTGTCAGTGGGCAGGAGGCCGCCTCCCCTAGAGGCTGAGAGAGCTGGGGATTTGAAGCGTCTTCTCAAGGGGGGTGGGGGAGACCTGGTCAGGGGGAGACCTGGGGGTGGGGTGGGAGCTTCTGAGGGGACGGGGCACCCTCTCTGCACAGCCTAGCAGCACTCTGATCTTGGTCCTCCCCCCCAGCCACCTGCCTCTGCACAACCAGCTCTGTGTGTCGTCAAGGTGACAGGCATTGCCAGGATATAGGGGCCCCGGGGTTCGGATCCCACCCTTCCCAGATGTGCGGTCTTAGGTGATTCTGGACTCGGCTTTAGTGTTCGTGAAGCTGCCACGTGAGAGTTCCTTTGGGAGTTTTCTTGGGAGGGTTAAATGTGATGTCTGCAGGGTGCAACGCAGGGTTCTGGGGTTTGTCAAGGCCAATGTCAGCAGCTCCCAAAGCCACATTGGGGCTCTTCCCTTTTTCGGTCCTTCCTCCTAGTGTGTGTCTGCCCTCCCCCCAAGGTGTCAGCCACATTGAAACTCACCTGCGGTCTGAATCTGAAGCCACGACTGCCTCTCTGCAAACCTTGCTCCTTCCATCTTGAGCATCATCCCCTCGTTCCACCAGGACGTGTCTACAGCAATTCAATCTGAGCAGAGGCCCTCCTGCAGCCCTCCCACCTCTCCTAACTTCTCCACCTCCTCCCAGAGGCTCTGTCACGCCTCTTACTCACTCCTAGATGGGAGTCCTGGTCGGCCTTGATTTAGAACAACGTGTGTGTGTCACCTGGAGACTGTGTACCCCCTCCCCACCCCCAGAGAGCAGAACCATGCCAGGCTGGCCACCCTGCCCCTTTCTGTGCTCGGTAAGTGTAACTGCAGGAAATCATATCGAGGGAGGAGGGTTCAATTCTGGCCTCACTTCTGGTGGGAGGGACCAAAGCGGTGATGGTCACACACTCGTGCAGAGCTTTTCCTCTTAAGCATAAGCTGACATTAGGGGCTGAATTGTGATGCATACTAAGTCACTTCAGTGGTGTCTGACTCTATGCCATCCTGTGGTCTGTAGGCCGCCAGGCTCCTCTGTCCATGGGATTCTCCAGGCAAGAATACTGGAGTGGGTTGCCATGTCCTCCTCCAGGGGATCTTCCCAACCNATTAGGGGCTGAATTGTGATGCATACTAAGTCACTTCAGTGGTGTCTGACTCTATGCCATCCTGTGGTCTGTAGGCCGCCAGGCTCCTCTGTCCATGGGATTCTCCAGGCAAGAATACTGGAGTGGGTTGCCATGTCCTCCTCCAGGGGATCTTCCCAACCCAGGGATGGATGCCACAGCTCATATGTCTCCTGCATTGACAAGTGGATTCTTTACCACGAGCGCCCCTGGGAAGCCTCCTGAAATTCACATCCAGGAGCCTCATCTCAGGACCTCAGAATGTGACTGTATTTGCAGATGGGTTGTTATGGAAGTGATTAATGAGGGTCTTTATGGAGGTCACTGGAGTGGGCCCTGATCCAACATGACTGGGACCCTTATAAGAAGAGGTCAGGACTCAGACACACAGAAGGACAGTCACGTGAGGACACGAGGAGAAGACGGCCGTCTGCACCAGAAGCGTCAGCCTCACAGGAACCTGCAAACACTCTGACCTCGGATTCATGGCCTCCACACGGTGAGGGAGTAAACGGCCCTTGTGCAAGCTGCCCAGACTGCGGGCCTTCGTGTGGCAGCCCGGGACACTGATCACTGGGCAGGCAGCCCGGGACACTGATCCCTGGGCAGGTAGAGGGGTCAGCAGGGCAGCGGTGCTGCCCCCCACCCCGTCCCCGGTCCATTTTCCTCTTAGAAAGAAGGAGACTTCGTGCCTGGTTTGTGAAACCACATCTCCGCTTCACTTAGCCCAAGATTGCGGGAGTGATGAAAAGGGGTGCTTTGATTCAGGCCTGAGGCTCTATTGATACACATCTGGAAGCTTACTGGGAGGAGCAACAAGGACAAGCCAGATCTGGGCAGTCAGGGTTCCCTGGCTGTGATATCCCATGGATAATAAGCCGGAACCCTTTATGGTCAGGCCGCCTGGGAACGGCCATGTGCTCCTGGGCCACGTGTGCAGGGACAGGCTGCAAGCTGAGTCCCAAGGAAACCCCGCCTTGATCCAGATAATCTAATGAGGGAAACCGGGCTGATTAATCCCAGACCCTTCCACGGGCGTTTCATCTCTCTGAATGTTAGACAACAATCTCATTATGTGTTTATGTCTTCAGCATGATAGGCAAGGAATGAAATCAAGCCATAAAATCAATTATTTCTGCAGAAATTGTCATATAAGACAAAACATCATCAGGGAGACAAAAGCAGTTACGATGAGGGCTTAATGTACCCCATGCTGGTTTCAGAGCCAGCGTCCCAGCCTGCCAGGCTCGCCGAGGCTTCCTGATGTGGGTCCTGGTGCTGGGCACAAAATGGAAGCTATTCTTTTCTTAATTTATTTTTTTTATTGAAGCGTAGTCAATTTACACCACTGTGTTCCTTTCAGGTGCACAGAAAAGTAATTCAAATCTATCTATCTATCTATCTATGCTTCCCTCCCCTGTAGGTTATTACAAAATACTGCATTCACTTCCCTGTGCTACACAGTAGAGCCTTGTTTACCTCTTTCATACACAGGAGAGTGTGTATCTGTTAATCCCAACCTCTTAATTTATCCCCTCCCCACCTCCCCCTTTTGAGCATAAATTTGTTTTCTATGTCTGAGAGTCTCTTTCAGTTTTGGAAATAAGTTCATCTGTATCTTCTTTGAGGTTTCCCCTGTGAGTGATGTCATATGCTATTTGTATTTCTCTGTCTGACTTCACACATTCTTCAGATGTCTGTCTCCATCTCTGTCTCTATATCTGTCTCTCACTCCTTCTCTTCTGAGTAAATGTAAAAGGAGACGACATTCCGGCTGGATTGGGGGACTCCTTTCCAGGTTACCTAGGTCTCAGGGGTCGCAGATGCCTGAAAGCATAACTATATAAGTGCATATTTTTTGGGGCACTGGGCAGTAGTGAAAAAGAAAGAAAGAAAGAAAGAAACGGCAGAACAACAAGAAAGCTCTGGCTGAGAAGACAAGAGGCGCCATAGTCTTGACTCCCCGCTGCCCACTCCTCAGATCCCTGGTTTCTCTGTTGGCCAGCTGTGGGGTCACGGGAGGTGGTCTCCAATCTGTGTGGTGCTGCACGGGGACCGTGCGAGGCTGCGGGCTGGGGGGTCTGCATGGGCAGCTGGGCGACCAGCGGCTCCCTGCAGGGGACCGTGTTCTCCTGGTGGCTCACCAGCCGGGAAGAGTCTCCAGGAGAGGCAGAGGCAGGAAAACTGGAGGATGGACACACCTCGGCCCCCGACCTGGCAGGGAGAGGGGCTCGAGGAGGAACAAGGAAGAAGGCGCTGGACCCAGGGCTGCTCACCTGAATTCTGAGACTGGAAGGATCCTTTGAGCTGCTGCCTACCCTGATACAGGAGTCGCTCTTGAGGAAGGCAGGGGAAGCCCGGGCCGGAGGCATCTCTGACTTCTGTCTTTGGGAACACTGGCAACAAGAATTTCTCTCTTTTTTCCTTCAGCCATTAAAGGCAAATGTGTGGGGAAAAAAGAAGCAAATGTAAGTGTTGCAAACAAAGTGACTCATAGCATGACTTCCCCAATGCACTTGGGTGCTGGTGTGGGGGAAGTGCAGAGGGGCATGGTGTTGGCTGCCAAAGCACAGTGGTGACAGAGGGGATTAAGGCAGTTTGAGGAGGACCTGCCAGGTCCCTGATAGTGAGGGCTCTGCTCCCATCACTTGCCCGGCAGGAATCACAAAGCCTGGGGCAGTGGAAGCCACTGAAAGCCCGGAAGGCAGAGTGACCACTCCCAGCTGCGCGTGCAGGACAGGAGGAGCCAGGATGGGAGACCCCACTGAGACCTTCCTCTTGGCCCAGGCACCACTGCACGCAAGAGGCTGGCACCTCTGCCCACTGGGCCGAACCGAGTGATATGAACACGGGCCTCAGGGATGTTCCCCTGCAGCCCCATCCCCCGTCCTCTCTGCCTGGACTAGGGTTTGTGTTAGTCCCAAGGAAAGGCGAACAAGATGGATTTGATGCAAGACACCCCTGGACCTCTGGTCCCTTCCCAGGCAGGTTGGGGACCAGAGTTACAAGTCGGCCCTGGAAACTTGCCCAGAAAGTGGGGACTGGTGGGGCTCAGTCCTCTCCACTTGTACAAGCCCCTCACCTCCTCCCAGCCTCACTCTCCTCCCCTCGCCGGGCTTGGCCCCCACCCCCACTGCAGGGAGAGCCTTGCCCTGCGCCCACAGTGACTGGCAGTGGTTGCTGCTGAAGACTGCAGAAGGTATGCGAAGGCATGAGGGTCCACGGCTGCCCCAGCATCAGCACAGGGCCCGGAGCTGTCTCTAGGCAGCAGGCGAGTGGGGTTGGGGGAGATCAAGGGGACCCCCACTGCCCCGAGGACTTGCCTTGTACTTGCTGCTTCACATGCCCTTCTCCTCCCCAGGGGCACGGGCTCTGGGCCCTTCGTTAGATGCTCAGAGTGCCCTGGTGGCCCTGGCTCTACCTGGCCAAGACGCAAACCAGGGATTGAACTGGGGATCGTGGCGGCTACCTGCACCCCACAACTACGTTGGAGGGTGATCAGGATGGACTGGAGAAGCTGGCTGGGCTCTGAGGCTGCGGCAGAGACACCTGCACCATTCCCCCATTCACCTGGGCTCAGGGCAGCCCGAGAGGTTGCCAGGGTCCGCTGTGCCAGCCCCTCCCCACGGGAATGGAGCAGAGGAAGGAAGACAGATGGCACCCTTTGGGCTCCCCTTCACTCTCAGGAGGTCGAACGCAGCAGGCCTGGCCCTTCTGGGGTGATGGGGCAGGAGCGCATGTTGAGATGATGGTGTTTCTCAGAGCAGAGCTGAGCTGCCTCAGCTGAGGCAGCCAGTGGGAGCTGGTGTGTTGCAGGGTGTAAGCTGGCCAATTTCTAGGATGTGGAGCTCACAGGTCTACGGATCCTTGCTGAGCACAGGGCAGGGGTCATCACCACTGGGAGCAGGACAGGGACCAGGAGAAATGTCTCCAAGGCACCCCAGGCCCTCCCTGAATGATCACAGGAGCAGGCTGAAAGCTGGGGTGAGACAGAAGGTGGGAGGGGCATGTGAGGGGCACAAGGCTGGGGACATGAGTTGGGGAAAGATGCCTCTCCAAAGCTGGCAAGTTGGTCAAAAAGCAGAGGCCCCAGCTTTAGAAAGCTGCTGACTGGTCTCTAAAGCACAAAGAAATCTCTGGAATATCATCCAGAGATTTGTGTTGAGGTCACAAGTTGTGCTGACAGAAAGGTGCTGATATCCCTCTCAAAATATTCCAGTCCAGTCGTGAACAGACTCTGCTTATGGCTGAAGCACAGCCCAGAACCAGCTCAACCGATGAGCAGATGGATTCACCCACGTCAGCTCTACACAGTAATGGTCTGGCAGGAGAAGGTCAAGCTTTCTTCTGGAGGGAAATATTATCTAACTTTTATTTACTTTCGGTCTCTGTTTTTTTAAACAATGTCCAGGATAAAATACAAAAGCGCGTGATACGTGAAGAAACAGAAAGAAAGTGGGATCGATGTCTTGAGAAGAAAGATCCAATAGGAGCATGCAGAGATGATCTGGATGGTGGAATTGTCCAACAAGGACCTTAATGTGCCCACGACAGCTATGTCACAGGGCCGAGTGGAGAGGGGAAGACAAATCGGGGGTCTCCTCCTGGAGATGGAAATCAGACACCCAAGTGTAAAGGCTAGAGAGGAGAGTGGGGCATCAAAAAGGGTGAGCCACTGGCTGCTCACCAGCAGGTTGGGTACAATCGGGCTCCCGGGGTCTGGCCCCAGGCTGGAGGGCAGGCCCGTCGTCCCCCTCTGTGGCTGGTTCTCCTTGAATTCCTTGGGCGTTGGAGCATGTCCCACATGTGGCAAGTGGATGAGGCATGAGGGGACACGGGGTGACCCAGTCTTACCGGGTGTTGTGGCAGCCGAGGCCCACTGGGAGCACACTGCCCAGATGAGGATTGCAGCAGGAGGGGGTGTAGCCCACCCCTCGAGGGGAGGAAGTACAATGTCACATGGTGAGTGGCATGACATGTAATCCTATTACAGGGAGAGATTGAAGAATTAGGAATAATAGCCCATGCTGTGCCCCAAAGGAGGCAGGCTGGAGAGTGAAATGCAAATGTCATAAGACTGTATTATCCAGGGTGTGGCAAAACTAGTAATTTAAGGAAGGCTGTAATATATAAAAGGTGCTTATTATAATCTATTTAATCACTAAAATAACAAGAAAATGGTTAACAAGCTCATGATGAAGAAAATGGAATCATAAACGTACTAGATTGATGCAGAAAATTCAAGGAACAAAGAAAAATGGAAAACAATGAGAGAAATAGAAAACAAATGGCAGGATTATAGTTTGAAACCAAATATATAGTGACTACTAGGTTGTGGGAAATTGTCTTTCTGTTGGTTAAATTCATCACATATTGGCAATGCCATGTGGCTCAGTCCAACATATGAAATGAAAATTAAGTGCAAGCTCTTACTAAGAGACAAAGATGATCAGACTGGATTTAGAAACTCAAACAGCAACAACCACCCATACAGATTAAGTGCAGAAGAGGGACAAAGAAGGCTCGAAAGCAAAATGATACTTAAAAAGTAAATCATGCAGAGACCAACTGCTAGAAGGTGGGTAGGGCTGGGCTGGTGCCGGACATGGTGGACTAAAGGTGGTGAGTGGTAATGGAGGAAAAGGGACGTTTCTTAATGAGCAAAAGGTCAATTCAAGGGGTAGATACAACAACTTTAAGTAACACAGCAGTCCACCTAATGCAACCTCAACATACGTGAACCCGAAAGTTAGAGAACTCTGAGGAGGAATGGAGTCATCACCGAGCACAGGTTCCCAGGCACCCTGGACCAGCACAAACATGCATTTATTCAACAGAAGCAGAAACAGAGGAACAGGAGGGGGGGATGGTCACAACAGCTGTAGCTGTGAGAGCCTCAGAACCAGAGAGAACTGTGTACCCTAGTGAGAGGCTGAACACACGGGCTGTGGTCTATCCTGCTGTAAGGACGCAGCGACAAAAGAGCACAGCAGTGCTAGACACAGCGGCATGGATGGGTCCTACTGCCAACACGAAGTGCTGCGCGAACCCTCGTTAATTTCAAGGTCAGCGTTGCTGACCCTGGAGAGGGGCACGAGGAAGCCTTCCGGGATGCTGGTAGTGCTCAATTTTTGAAAACCTGACTTTGCTCATTTCCCTTTATAAGATATCAGGAGCTGGAAGCTTAAGATTTGTGCACTTTGCTTCACTTGTGTTAACTCAATTAAAAAGGCTGCAAAGATGTTTTAGACTAAGTATTTTTAAATCATCATATCAGACATTGTGATCTGACTGTTCGAGAGAAAACAGATGGCAAAAAAATTAAGGTCATATCCATGTAAGCTTATCCTAGATTTCAGCTTTACAAAACTTCCCTGGTCAGCCTCATCTCTGGGGGGATTGAGTAAAAATCAGCCCAGATATTTGTAATGCCAAGGATGGAAATCCAGTTGAACACCCTCGAGCAAAATAGACTGGTTGGTTTATTTCCCACAATCCAGTCACAGCAGCTCTTGGGAGCGGTAGCATCCCAGAACGTAGACACCGTGGTGGTCCCTTCTCAGCGCCCATCTCTCGTGGGTCTTATGCCACACTGCGGGGGGTGATAACAGAGCTCCCATCTCCCCTCATCCCTAGCAAAATGACGACACGGCCCTGTCCCCCGGCCATCAGCTGGCCCAGACTTGCTTGGACAATGGAATGTGGGTAGAATTCACTCTGCCACCTCCCAACAGAAGCTTTAGGGGCTGCTGTGTGGTTTTCCTCTTGTCCTTCTCTGTCTATCCTGGGTTCACAGGTAGTCTGGGTGGACCCTCCTCCTTCTACAATCACAAAATGAGGGAGACACAGAGCAGCAAAGCCCTAGCTAGCAGGCAGTGTGGACAAGAAGCAAACATTTCTTGTCTTGAGTCAGTCGATACTTTGAGAATGCATATTACTGCAGCAGAATTTGCCTGAGCTAACTGATACAAGACTCACTTCGCAAGGACAAATCTTGAAGCTGTGAACAGTGGGTTTACATCCTAATAGCCTGACCCAGGGAACAAGCCTGCTTCATCTTCTCAAGTTTCAGCTATATCAAGTGAGGGCTCAGCTGTGCATTTCTGAAACAAACCTCTGGCATAAGCAATGGATTTCTATAATCACTGTGGAACAGGCACTATGATACTTTTGAGGCTTGAAAAAGTAGTTCTACTTACAAATCTGTGGTTTAAAACAAAGCTTTTCCCCAGAGAAGATGATTTTGTTTGGATATACAAGCAACAAATGTGTACTCCAGTTACCACAAGATGCCAAGAGTTTGATCAATTTGACAGTTACTCAAATCTTAAAATATGAGCAATAGATCAAGGTCAACCTGTGGATGTGGTCAGGGAAAGGAACCCAGAAATAATATTATGATGTGAGTGACTTTAAATGTTAATGAACACTTCTTAGTCTGAGTCTGGTTTTGCGACACTTTTCTCAACCCTGCAGTGAAAATCTCTTGAGATCCATCCAGCCAATTGGTCGTTTTCTATGCTGTTGACCTCAGGACTCTCGGTGACAATGGCTCCTGAAGAAATAGGCAGTTGCATCTACTACATTTGGATTTATCATCTTTGTCCTTCAATAGGATTCTTTTTGCTGTTTATCAGTGAATGGTCTCACGATATACCTAGCTTTCCAAAAATGAGACTTAAGGGTCATATGTTGACTCTTTTGCTAGCTTCCTATGGCTGATGTAACAAATGACCACACACTTAAAACAACACAGACGTACTGTCTTATAGTCCCTGGGTCAGAAGTTTGCTATGGGTCTCTCTGGGTGAACAGCAAGGTTTTGGTCAAGTTGGGTCTGCTTCTGAAAGTTCTATGGGAGAGCCTGACTCCTCCCCCTCTCCAGCTCCCAGAAGCCACGTGCAGCCACAGGCTCGTGACCCCCTCCCCCCATCTTCAAGGCCAGCAGTGAAGGGCCAAGTCTCGGTGCATTACTGCACTCTGACCTCCCTGTCACGGCTGCATCCTCTCTGCCCTCTTCTTCTGCCTCTCGCTTCCATTTTTAAGGACCTTTGTGATGATGATAATTCAGGATAACCTCCGTATCTTAAAGGCAGTGGATTGGCAGCCTTGAGTCCACCACAGCATAAATTTCTCTCTGGTGTATAACTGAACATGTTCTCAATTTCCAGGGAGTGGGACATGGACATCTTGTGGGGGAGTGGCATTATTCTGCCAAAATATGCCAATCAAATACCTACCCCAGATTCGTTTTCTTAATAGTTGGTCCTTCACTGATTCCTGCTTAATGATCCAGTTTTACATTCCATCATTCTTAACTCTGAGCCAATGTTCACAGTAGCCCTAAATCGTGGTTTGCCGGGGTAGGCCTGGACGTGGCCCCTTCAGCACCAAGCAGATCCTGATCTGGATGGCCAGTTACATGGCTGTTCTGTGTTCCCCCAACCAGACTGCGTGGATTCCCCAGGAATACTGGACTTTCTTACGTGCAGCCTTTGCACGTCTCCACCCTTGCATGGGGTCTCTGCGCTCCCTCCCACATCTGCTTGGAAACACAGCTCACCCTTCACAGCAAACGCTCATGCCTTGTCTTCTGTTAAACTGCTCTGCTCAGTGGAGGCATATTTGCTCATCCCTGGTCTTTTGCCCATCCTGCTCCTCGCACAGGACTCTTGTTATGAAAGCTGGGCTGTAAAGGAACTGCTGTTGCTGTGCTCTCTCTCCCTTCCTGAGGGTGAGCTCCTTTAAGGCAGAAAGGACCTAAGATCTCCAGAGGCTTACCTAAGACCCATGCACAGAGTTACTTCTCGGTAAACACGGATAGAGTTGAAATAACTGGGCATCCATCTTCCTGGGAAAATGCAAAGCTAGAAAGTGCTGATTCCCTTCTCCATCATGCTTAAGAAAAAATTAATAGTTAATGTGCTGATATGCCATTGAGCACTGAGCATGTCAAAGTCCCTTTAAGTTTTACTCTTTCAAGCTGTAGGTTGTTAACTGCAGAAGGACTCAGACGATTTCATGTGCATGTGCTTGCTGAGCCGCTTCAGTTGTGTCTGACTCTTTATGACCCTATGGACTATAGCTGCCAGACTCCTCTGTCCATGGGATTCTCCAAGCAAGAATACTAGAGTGGGTTGCCGTGTCTGCCTCCAGGGGATCTTCCTGACCCAGGGACTGAACCCACATATCTTATGTCTCCTGCATTGGCAGGCGGGTTCTTTACCACTATCTGTTCTGCAGCTTCTATAGAGTTAACCCATCCAGGCAGCGTTTCACTGGAGAAGGGAATGGCAAACCACTTCAGCACTCTTGCCTTGAGAACCCCATGAACAGTATGAAAAGGTCAAAGGATAGGACACTGAAAGATGAACTCGGTAAGTGCCCAATAAGCTACTGGAAATCAGTGGATAAATAATTCCAGAAAGAATGAAGAGATGGAGCGAAAGCAAAAACAAGACCCAATTGTGGATATGACTGGTGATGGAAGCAAGGTCCGATGCTGTAAAGAGCGATATTGCATAGGAACCTGGAATGTTAGGTCCATGAATCAAGGCAAATTGGAAGTGGTCAAACAGGAGATGGCAAGAGTGAATGTTGACACTTTAGGAATCAGTGAACTAAAATGGACTGATAAAACCTCAGATACACAGATGACACCACCCTTATGGCAGAAAGTGAAGAAGAGCTAAAGAGCCTCTTGATGAAAGTTAAAGAGGAGAGTGAAAAAGTTGGTTTAAACTTAACATTCAGAAAACTAAGATCATGGGATCCGGTCCCAACACTTCATGGAAAATAGACGGGGAAACAGTGACTGACTTTATTTTGGGGGGGCTCCAAAATCACTGCAGATGGTGACTGCAGCCATGTAATTAAAAGACACTTACTCCTTGGAAGGAAAGTTATGACCAACCTAGGTAGCATTTTAAAAAACAGAGACATTGTTTTGCCAACAAAGGTCCATCTAGTCAAGGCTATGGTTTTTCCAGTGGTCATGTACGGATGTGAGAGTTGGACTATAAGGAAAGCTGAGTGCCAAAAAATTGATGCTTTTGAACTGTGGCATTGGAGAAGACTCTTGAGAGTCCCTTGGACTACAAGGAGATTCAACCAGTCCATCCTAAAGGCGATCAGTCCTAGGTGTTCATTGGAAGGACTGGTGTTGAAGCTGAAATTCCAATACTTTGGCCACATCATGCAAAGAGCTGACTCATTTGAAAAGACCCTGATGCTGGGAAAGATTGAAGGCAGGAGGAGAAGGGGATGACAGAGGATGAGATGGCTGGATGGCATCACTGACTCGATGGACATGAGTTTGAGTAAGCTCTGGGAGTTGGTGATGGACAAGGCGGCCTGGTGTGCTGCAGTCCATGGGGTCACAAAGAGTTGAACACAACTGAGCAACTGAACTGAACTGAACCGAACTAAAGCAATGCTTATCAATGGATGAATCCATTGGATGAATGACAGTAAACTTGGCAATGGGAAGATCGAGATGCCAGCACCTAAAACTGATTTTAACATCCCAGAAGATGGTTGTAAAGTGTGTCTCCTGACATGATTTAGTGTGGATCTCACAGCTTCACTTATAATGTGTGCTTACTCAAAATATTACATCTGAAATGACTCAAGCCTCCACTTTTCATTTGGAAAAAAAAAAAAAAAGGTGGAATAGAAGATTAGCCTGATGAGCCCACAAGGAGCAAACAGACAAATCCTGTTTGGTTGTTATTCTGCAGGACAATTGATCTAATTTCTGAAACAAGTTAATGTACCGATAAAAGAGGATGAGGGACTTTGGAGCAATGAAGGCACTTAGGAGACTTAACAACCTCAGTCACTGCATTATCTTGTTGGATTTCGAGTCAAACAAACTGACTCTGCAGATGTTTGTGAGCCGTCTGGACTGCGCATTGGATGAATTCAGGAAATTATTAATCATGTTAGATGTGATATGAAATTTGGTTAAAAGTGAGAATGCCCATTTTTTAGAGACACACACTGACACATTTAGGAGTGATACAACATCTGGAATTTGAAAAAAGAGATAGGTTTAAAAGAAGGGAAATTCACTAGTGAATAGAGGAGAATATGTGAAAAATAAGACCTGTCTACTTTCAGGCACATTTGAAGTTTTATATCAAACTTAAAAAAATAAAAAGAAATCATTGAGCATATGTCTTAAGTGGTTACATTACTAAGTAAAATAATTTTCTCCCAACTGTGCAGCAAATATTTTCAACAGTCCATGGGGAAGTCAGGCCTGAAGAGCTGGGGTCGCGGGTAAATTTTATGACCTAAGCGCATCGTCTGACGCACATAATCGCTGGGTACCTGCCTCGCTTTACACTTGGGGAGTCACGCGCTTGAGCAGTGGTCCTCAGCGGCTGCAAACCCTGCTTCTGGTCTTTGCAAGTCATGGGTGAGGCCCCTTCTCCCTTCCGTCCTCCACAAAGCCTCTCTGCACAATAGAGATTTAATTCCTGCCCCTGGAATGAAAGAGGGGATGGGTGGCTGGCTCTTTGCACAGGTGCGATACCACAGCTTATGAATGAATGGATGAGGCCAATAAAAAAAGACCATGTTTTGCAGTGAAATTGCTTCACAGTCCTTCTGGGTCCAGAGACTGTTTTTGTACAGACATTGCGTCTACAAAGCTCTATCTACCCGGCCAGGCTCTGGAGTGAATGGCTTCACCAGCTTCCCACCACAGCCCCAAGGATTCTCCAAGATGCAGAGACCATTTGACATCAAAGGGAAGATTATTTCCCCATGGAGAGCAACAAACACTGAAGACCGGGGTGTGGGGAGTGGGAAGGAGCAAGAAAAACACAGCCCACTGCTCCTGAGTAACTGGATCTGCAGGAGTTCAAATCCGTGAATCTCCCCACAGTTGTTCAGTGGGGTTTCTACATAAATAAATAAATTAGGAAAAAAACAGAGGCACCGGTTTGCATTAGAATTTCATAAAAGGCTGTAAAATCCATGCCAGAGACAGCATCCAATTTAAGAATTCTCTCTCTCCTTTCACGTCCCTGCTCCTGCCCCTGCTTCTTTCTGCTCTCACATTTTCCCCCTCTGTCCTTGGCAGGCCTCCTCCCTTCCCTCCTACTCTCTCTCCCTCCCCACAGGGTCCCCTCCTGCCTTCTTCTCTTCCCTGCCCCACAGTAAATGTGGGACCTTGGTCTGGCCTGGGGTCTGTGAATTGGCGACGTCAAAACAGATCACGTGTCAAGCGCCAGACCTGGGGTGCACTCTAGAGGAGCCTTGCCCCTGTGGGTCTGGGGTGTGGGCTCAGCTTCACAGGGTCATCTCCAGAAATCTGGGGCCGCATTGGGTATGGTCCAGACCAGGGCCCAGTCAGCCCTTTCTGGCCCTCGACTTCTGCCCGCCTCTCCCCCCTCCCTACTCTGCTGTTCCATGTTTCTCTCCCTCTTCCTCCCTGCTAGCCAGGTGGCTCCAAGGTGGAGGGGAGGTTCACAGTGGGAGCCAAAAGGGAAGTGATCCGTGGGAAGGATGTTAAAGTGGTCCTGCTCGGATACCTTGCCTGGCTCCCTGCCACCTGCCCAGCACAGCTGATGCTCTCATGTGCTGGTCATACTCCAGCTGGCATTTACTGGGGTCTTGCTCTGCGGGGGGTGAGGACGCAGTGGTGGACCATACAAATGGGACCCTGGACTCCAGGGTGTGGGTCCTCAGGAGCGGAGATGGGCTGAGTGAACAGATGATGGATGCCCAGTGCTTGCTGCACTGTGGGGAGGATTGGATGAGGGGAGGACCCAGAGGACCATCCTGAGGGTGGGAACAGAGGAGGAGATGAGTAGAGCTTTTGTCCCCGGGGGAGGGCTCTCTGAGAAGGGGACACTTGATCAGGGCCTGAGGGAGCAGCCTCCACAGGAGATCTGGGGAAAAAGCATCCCAAACAGAAAGAATATGAAGGGGCACCCCAGCCTGGAAATGAGGGAGCTGAGGCCAGCCTCAGGGCAGAGGAGGCGGGGACATGGGGAGGTCTGGGCCTGCGTCTCTGGGCTCCTGTGTCTCTAATTCCAGGAGTCGTGGAAACCACGAGGGCTTTGAGAAGTGCTGTGTCCTGGGTGCTCTGCACTTCCAACCTTTCACTTGGCTGCTGTGGAGCAGAGGGGATGCTGAGGGGTCTTAAAAGAGGCTGGGCTGGTGATGCAGGTGTCTGCTGGGACCGGGGTCATGGCTGTGACCATGAGTAGGGGGTCAAAGGGCAGGAGTGCATCTTACGTGGGCGGCAAAAAAGATGTCATTCAGTGACTACTCCCTGCTTTCGGATCAGAACGATTGGGTAGCAGGCTGCAGTCTTCTAAGAGGTAGAAAGCTACAGGCACCGTGAATCTTGGGGCTAAAGTCAGTGGCTCTGCTTAGCCAGGTAAGACGGCAACACAGCTAAGCATCAGATGAGAAAAGCTGTGTGAGTAGCTGATAGATGTACCTGTCTGGTGCTTAAGGCTGGGGCTCTAGCTGCAGGGAGGGGCTTGCAAGTCACCAGCGTGTGGATGTTACCTGATGTCAGGGGGCAGGCAGGTCACCCAAGGAGAACCTGTCGCCAGAGGAGCAGGAGAATGGAGAAGGGGCATGGACCCAATCTGGAGGGACCTGGGAGCTCAAGAAGAGATGGGCCCATGGAAGCAAGGGGACTTCATTCTGGTCGAGATGCTGCCTCTGCTCAGCCCAACTACAACCAGGGGTAACGCAGGAGGTGACCCCGGGGTCTCTGCAAACTGGCAAGAGGCAGGCAAACTTCTTAGGATCCCAGGGAAGGGAAGGACAGAATAGCAGCAGGAGGCCTTCTGTCTCCTCATGCACAGAAGAAAGGAAGCTGGTGTTTTCCACCCCCAGGAGAGCACCAGAGCTGGCTCAGATAACTCATTGATCCCACGAGTCCTGCTGACCACAGCCGAGGACATCACTTGGGAGCTTTGCCAGAGCTAAGTGGCCAGCTGTGAACTCTTCTTCCTCACTAGGCGTGAGGCTGCCCCAAACTAGACACATGGATGCTGGGTCAGCTCGAGGGGGACTGCCCAAAGTAAATAGTGCGGGTGGGGGCCCTCTCGGTTGCTGTGGACCTGAAACACCCCTCCTCTGACAGTGGGGGGCCCGGGGCACCAGCGAGGGGTCCCCCATGATGACTGCCTGGCCAGGGAATGCTAAGACTGCCCTCCATCATCAAGAGACACTAGGGGCCTGGTCTGTAGAAACCCCATCAGTTCCTCAGGTGGAATAAATGGTACTCCAACTGCACCAGATGAGCCAAGCATCCCAAACTAATACCACACAAACTCCAACAATTAACCACCATTGGAACCATAACCTCCCAGCGTAGGCCAGGACCTGTGTGCTAATGTAGACAGGTGGTGGTGTTCAGTCACTAAGTCGTGTCCACCTCTCTGCAACCCCATGGTGACCGCCTGCTAAAAGGAAAGATTTAAACAGCACCCAGACTCTCCTAACATAATAGACAAAATGTCCACAATACAATTGAAAATGTCCTGTCTTACCAAGAACCAGGAAAGTCACAATTTGAATGAGAATAAGCAATTAACAGACAGTGATACCAAGACAAATGTGATATTGAAATTATCTGACAAGATTTCAAAGCAGACATCATAAAAAGGCATCAATAATCAGTTACATATTCTCTTGAAACAAATAAAACAACCTCAGCAAAGAGAAAGAAGTTGTAAGAGTCAAACAGACATTATGTAACTGAACTAGACAGCATGTTAAAAAGCAGAGACATTACTTTGCCAACAAAGGTCCATCTAGTCAAGGCTATGGTTTTTCCAGTAGTCATGTGTGGATGTGAGAGTTGGACTATAAAGAAAGCTGAGCACTAAAAAATGGATGCTTTTAAACTGTGATGTTGGAGAAGGCTCTTGAGAGTCCCTTGGACTGCAAGAAGATCCAACCAGTCCATCCTAAAGGAAATCAGTCCTGAATATTCATTGAAAGGACTGAGGCTGAATCTGAAACTCCAATACTTTGGCTATCTGATGCGAAGAGCTGACTCATTGGAAAATACGCTGATGCTGGGAAAGATTGAAGATAGAAGGAGAAGGGGAGGACAGGATGGAATGGTTGGATAGTGTCCTTCATTGTGAAAAAGTTTTTAAGTTTAATTAGGTCCCATTTGTTTATTTTTGCTTTTATTGCCATTACTCTGGGAAGTGGATCATAGAGGATCCTGNATTCCTGACACGTGGCCATCTCAGAGTGAGATCTTTTCATCCACACACACCATCTTTTTAAAGGAGGAAACTGAGATAAGTCAAGTAGCTATGTACTGACTAGCTTGGAACCAGGAATTGTGCTCTCTGCTCTACTGAGGACTTCTCTCCTTTGTTCTTGACTCAAAAAGAACAACAACAACAAAAAAAAAATCCAAGTACCAATGTCATGAATATATCAAGTAATCAGAGCCATAAGGAGAAGAAAACAATGTTCACAGCCAGGAAGAATTCAAAGGTAACTCCTGGATATAAATACAAGAGAGAAAAACTAGAATAGGATGATTTTGTCCTCAGACACAGCAGGGAAATTATCCAAGATGAAGTCAAAACTATGCAAATGTGATTGGGTGCTGAATGCAAAAATCTTTGAAAGTAGTTCTGAGCAGGAGCTGGTGGCTGGGGTCTTAATGAATCCCTTGGTGGATTTCACGTCGCTTACAGAAAAGACATCCTTAGTTCTCAGGCATTGCTGGGGTGACTCACCAGTGAAGGTCAGCAGATAGAAACGTGTTTGTCTTTTTATGCTTACTTTTCCAACGCCTTTGCAGAAACTAAACGCACCTTGATTGAGAACCTTGAGTTTTCTTCTTGCCTTTTGCAGATTCTTGCTGAAAAAAATCCTTAGTTTCTTTCATCCTCTTCCATCTGCAGTACTTTCTGCATGGAAACATATTGCCTTCTTGTCTTATTGCCCAAGGAGAGAGTCTCTGACTAACAGTTTTCAAGTGTTTTCAGGAGGTGGTTCAGTAATTGAGAATTAAAGAAACTTTAAGCTAGAAGGGGCTGTTAGTTTAGTGATTCTCCACAGGGATGATCCCCACTGGGAAGAGTTAGCAAAGTCTGGGGACATTTTTGAGTCACAACTGTTGTCTTAATTGAGTGGGAGTGGCCGTAGCATCCAGCTTGTATAGTCCAGGCAGGATGCTAAACATTCTGCAATGCACAGGGCAGCCCCCATAACAAAGAATTCCTCTCAACTAATAATAGTGTCTAGGTTGAGACATGACACCTTCCCTGGTATCTCAGACAGTAAAGAATCTGCCTACAAAGCAAGAGACCACTTGCAGCGCATGCACTCCATTCCCGGTATGGAAGATCCCCTGGAAAAGGAAATGGCAACCCACTCCAGTATTCTTGCCTGGAAAATTCCATGGACAGAGNGTCTAGGTTGAGACATGACACCTTCCCTGGTATCTCAGACAGTAAAGAATCTGCCTACAAAGCAAGAGACCACTTGCAGCGCATGCACTCCATTCCCGGTATGGAAGATCCCCTGGAAAAGGAAATGGCAACCCACTCCAGTATTCTTGCCTGGAAAATTCCATGGACAGAGGAGCCTGGCAGGCTACAGTCCATGGGGTCACAAGGGTTGGACACGACTGAGTGACTAAACCAGCAGAGGTGCAGGGAGGTTAAGCCATGCTCCGCACTGTTAAGCCCAACCCTAAACACTTTGTCTCTTGACTCCCGTCCCAGTGCTCTTTTATGTAATAATTGGAACTACTATTAATATTTGCTTTGTTCATTCTGGAGGCTGGTTCCAATTTTCTACTAACAATCATCAATATTCTCAAAAGAAATGAACTCCATTGTGTTCTCTCAATTTGTTAACATTTCTGAAAACAACTAATTTACCAGCTTTAAAAAAAAATTAAGAAAAAGTAAGGGAATTGAGTTATACCTTCAATGATCTCTCATTAACATCTGATGAAGGTGAATTCAGAGGGGGTCATAGGCTAATTTATATACTTGCTGCTATTGATATAGTTCAAAAAATATAGAGCGAACATCTCAAATTTAAGAAACATGAGATGAGAGAGGAAAGCATTAAGAGTATGGAGTGTAATTCCCTATAAGGTTTTTCCTAATGAAACAGGCATAAAGCCCAACATCATTCTTTCCTTATCTCTTCTTTTCTGGCTTCTCATACGGGGGGGAGAAATAGACAACTGGACTCCACTGTGTGAACCTCCCCAGCCACTATCCCTTGGCCTCATGGAGACCATGTGTGCACACACGCTTAATCGTTCAGTCATGCCCAACTCCTTGCAACACTTTGGACTTGGAGTGTACCTCACCAGGTTCTTCTGTCCAGGGGATTTTTCAGGCAAGAATACTGGAGTGGGTGGCCATTTCCCTCCTTCAGGGGATCTTCCTGACCCAGAGATAGAACCTGGGTCTCCATGTCTCCTGCATTGCAGGCAGATTCTTCACCTGCTGAGCCCAAAACTATGTAAGTCATTCATTCAAAATAAAATCGTATTTTAACCAAACCATACTATTGGAAGTTTCAGAAGATTTTACTTCCTGATCTGAATTTCCTGGGTTTTGGTGCCCTTGTACTTTTTTCATGATATTAAAATCATAGAGATGTAAGAGTCTCCCCTCCAGTACAGGCAGAAATAGCATGGATTCTACACGTTTGAACATATTCATTAATTTCCTGGCTTCTCGTGAGTCAGGGTCCTTCCAAGTTTTAACTTGTCAAATTAAGGATGGAGAGGAGAATGATTTTTCTTTTCTGAGAGTGGCTCCTGAATGATCTCTAGTCACTTAAATTTAAAAAAAAAAATAGTGACCTATATGTCAGCTGTATGTCAGCTTTTATACAAACACATTGATTATTCATCTATAACACATGTCCACAATAAGTCTACTCAATAGATTCTCTCCCAATAAGTTATCTGTCCCTAGTTATTTGCAAGGGCTTCCCAGGTGATGCTAGTAGTAAAGAACCCACCTCCTAGTGAAGGAGAAGTAAGAGACATGGGTTCAACCCCTGGGTCAGGAAGATCTCCTGGAGGAGGGCATGGTAATCCACTCCAGTATCCTTGCCTGGAGAATCCCATGGACAGAGGCTCCTGGCTGCAGTTCACAGGGTCGCACAGAATCAGACATGACTGAAGCGACTTAGCATGCACTCAGCTATTTACAAGCAGTTTTCTACAGAAGCTATTAAGAGCTTGGGCTTGCAAATTGCCACTGATGTGGTGGGCTCTGTGGACTGAGCCTTCTACCTGCAGGATCTGGTGCTGCCTCTGGATAGACATGTTCAGAATGGAGTTGAGTTTGCAGACACCAACCTGAATAGCTCAGCTCTCATTCGCTCTAGCACTTAATGCATAATAACACGTGAAACATTATTTGTTAAATGAATAAATATGAATCTGCCATTTAGTGTTAGGCCCTTAGAGGAGACTGATGTTGATTTAGGTGTGATTATTTAATTCCAAGCCCAGTGTTTGGCAAATATTTGAAGTACAATTAAACAGCTCCTAAAATGAATTTCCCAATTACAAAAAACAAAACAAAACAAAACAAAACACGTAATTCTTCTGAACCTCTGGTTTCCAGTATAAAACCTTGGCTCACATGGAAATAGTTGAAAAAATGTATATAAAATTGAAAGTCTTAAACAGCAATAGATTTATTTGTATCTTTTTGTTTCTAAAATGTTATATGGTACCTCTAGAATGTCATCCCCGGCCACTTCCTAACCCTTTCATTCACCTTATCAAACATTCAGTGTGATCAGCAAACACACTGAGCCCAAGGTTAAGCTGCCTTGGACCAAGTCTTAGGTCTCTGCCTCTTAAGAGTTGTCATCAGATACTAACACAGTGCTTGATTCCTCTTGCACGTGGGTTCTTTAGCGTCAAGTGGAGATAATGTGTGTTCCCACCACAGGCACTCACTGTAAACATTAAAGGGCTTAATATAGCTAAAGCACGTAGAATAAAACTTGGCACAACAAATGCTATATAGATTAGCTGTGATTCCCGAAGTATTTGCACAATTTTCCCAGATGATATTCCTACATTCAGGTTGTAAAACTCTGTAATGATATTTAAGGATTCTTTCTTTTTTTACTCTAGCATCTTGCTCAAAGTCTAAAATATTTTGTCATTCATTCAAAACTGAGCTCCCATGTGCCAGCTCTAAATTCTGTAAATCTCTTATCTTTCAATTCAAAAATGAAGAAATTTTAAAAATTAAAGAAAGAAAAGGGTAAAATATAGAAGAAAATGGACATGGTACTATGGGAGCAGAAGCAAAAGGTGGAAAAGCTAGTTAATTTTGTTGGTGTGTGTTGGTAGCTATGCCAGTGGGACTGTGGGAACACTGGCAGGGGGAGTGAAGGGGTGGGTAGGTGGGGAGGGCGGGGGTGAGGCACAGCTGAATCAGTTCTAATGAGGTGGATGAAACTGAAGCCTATTATACAGAGTGAAGTAAGTCAGAAAGAAAAATTTCAATATGGTATATTAACACATATATGGAATTTAGAAAGATGGTAATCATGACCCTATATGTGAGACAGCAAAAGAGACACAGATGTAAAGAACAGTGTTTTGGACTCTGTGGGAGAAGGCAAGGGTGGGATGATTTGAGAGAACAGTACTGAAACATGTATATGATCATATGTAAAATAGATCACCAGTCCAGGTGTGATGCATGAGAAAGGGTGCTCAGAGCAGGTGCACTGGGATGACTCTGAGGGATGCAGTGGGGAGGGAGGTGGGAGGGGGGTTCAGGATGGGGGACACATGTGCACCCATGGCTGATTCATGTCAACGTACGGCAAAGTCCACCACAATATTGTAAAGTAATTAGCCTCCAATTAAAATAAATAAATTTTTTTAAAAAAGAAAAAAATGAGTCCACCTGTCAGTGCAAGGGACATGGGTTCTGTCCTGATAGAGGAAGATCCCACATACTGTGGGGCAACTAAGGCCGTGTGCCACAACTACTGGAGGCTGTGCGCCTAGAGGCGGTGCTTCACAGTAAGAGAGGCCACCACGATAAGGCTCGCACGTGCAACAAGGAAGAGGAGACCCGCTTGCCACGATGAGAGAAAAGAAGGAAAGTTATGACCAACCTAGACAGCACATTAAAAAGCAGAGACATTACTTTGCCAACTAAGGTCCATCTAGTCAAGGCTATGGTTTTTCCAGTGGTCATGTATGGATGTGAAGTTGAACTATCAAGAAAGCTCAGTGCCAAAGAATTGATGCTTTTGAACTGTGCTGTTGGAGAAGACTCTTGAGAGTCCCTTGGACTGCAAGGAGATCCAACCAGTCCATCCTAAAGGAGATCAGTCCTGGGTGTTCATTGGAAGGACTGATGCTGAAGCTGAAGCTCCAATACTTTGGCCATCTTATGTGAAGAGTTGACTCATTGGAAAAGACCCTGATGATCAGAAAAATTGAAGGCAGGAAAAGAAGGGGACGACAGAGGATGAGATGGTTGGGAGGCATCACTGACTCAATAAACATGAGTTTAAGTAAACTCTGGGAGTTGGCAATGGACAAGGAGGCTTGGTGTCCTGCAGCCCATGGGATCGCAAAGAGTCAAACACGACTGAGTGACTGAACTGAACTGAACTGAGCAATGAAGACCCAGCACAGCCAAAATAAGCAAATAATAAATAAGTTTTAAAAATTAACAAAAAGTTAAAGAAAAAAGAGTGTACAGACTTCATTCTGTTGTGCCACAGCCTCAATTACCTCCAGATATCGACATTTACTGTGAAAATGTAGTAATAAAAATAGTACGATAGTGATGTGGGAACAGACCAACAGAGGATTGGGGCAGGGAGCCCTGAAACAGGTTCCTGTGTGTGCTGATGGAATACAGGGGGTGGGGGAAGGGGTGAAGTCGCTCAGTCGTGTCCGACTCTTTGCGACCCCGTAGACTGTAACCTACTAGGCCTCTCTGTCCATGGGATTCTCCAGGTAAGAATACTGGAGTGGATTCCCATTTCCTTCCCCAGGGGATCCTTCCCCACCCAGGGATCGAACCTGGGTCTCCCGCATTGGAGGCAAACGCTTTAACCTCTGAGCTCTGGAATACAGAGCTGGCCCTATTGATCAGCTGGCAGAGGGCGGCCATTCAATAGATGGTTTGGGGATGTTAGGTTTTCCATGTGAAACAAAAATACAACACATCTCACCACACATCAACAGAAACTCCAGGTCAATTAAAGACAGAAACAAGAAATGCACAATACTGAAGCTTTCAGAATTCAACATAATATCTTTACCACTTCTGGGAATGGAGTGAGATCTTCAATAAGGCACAGGAGGTGCAAATTATACTTGAAAATCAAAGTATTAAATTTGTACCTCAAAAGTTAAAGCTTGAAAATATAATGCTGATCAGAAAAATGAATTTCAGTGTATATAGCCAATGTTATGGGGCTTCCCTAATAGCTCGGTTGGTAAAGAATCTGCCGGCAACCAGGAGACCCTGGTTCGATTCCTGGGTCAGGAAGATCCACTGGGCAAGGGATCGGCTACCCACTCCAGTATTCTTGGGCTTCCCTTGTGATTCAGCCAATGATATAGAATGCAAATAATTCTTACAAAATTAAAAAGGTGGAAAACAATGAGATTAGAAAGCAGTAACTAGGATGCTTCTATTCTTCATTAACATTTTATTTTCAAAGAAAGTCATGTAAACCAAGTACAGAATAATATCAAGCGCTGGGTACCAACATGTTCATTATTCTCTAGACTTCTGTCTGAAACAGTACATTAAAACAGGGGGAAGTTTTAAAGTATAGACTCAAGGGTGTGGGAATTATTAGCTGTAGATCTCAAGACACCTAGGGTCATGCAATGCCCATATTCCTAGGGTTTATTTTTTATTTCTTCTAGAACATGTCTAATGAGTTGACCTGGTTTTTCCTTAAGCACCTTCCAGGTGAGCATCCTGCTTGTAGCCAAGTGGGTCGTGAGCACCCTTCTGCTGAAGAACCTTCCCCCTCACTCCCAGAGGCTCTAGATCCATCCCTGTGAGGCAGGCGATCAGCCATCTCTCTCTGTTCCCTGGGATCCCCTGCACCTCTTTTCCAGCAATCCTGGGCCCTTCTGTGGACTCTGCAGGCACCCTGCCCCTCACGCGCAGGGTGGTGGAAGACGGCCCTGCCCCCCCTCCCCTGCTCCCTTCTCCTCTGGTAGAGCATGATGGGAGCTCTGGGTACTTAGCCCTTATTTATTACCATGGACTGCGGGAACTTAATGACACATAAATCTCAGGTTATGAAGTCACAGCTCTGCATATTCCTGGCTCAAAACGGTCCTCGGGACAAAGTCACCAAGGAAGCAAGGAGAGAAGCACTTTCCAGGTGCCAAGGCCCTTGTGTGGGTCTTTCTACCTAAGATTCCTAAGACTGGGGGGTGCACTCATCCTTGAATAAATGAATGAATGAGCGAATGAAGCTGTCTGCAAAAACACGGGTTATTCTCCAAGCGTTTACAGGAGGAGGACAGGGCTTGAAGCAATGATGTCCCTGGTTTGAGGTCACAAAGCCCCAAGGGCCTGGTGGGAAAGTCGAAGGTTCTCACAGGGACAAGCCCGGTGCTGGCAGAGGTCACCCAGAGCTTTACCTTCCCTGGCCTCCGGCTCCACGTGTCCTGCAGATAATCTTGGGAGTGTCCCCAGGGGGCTTTCTGCTGGCCCCTAATTGCCCCCAAATCTTGCTCGTCTTTCTCCGTTCTCCACCAGGACCTCAGGCAGGGCTCTGTTTTCTACCAGGAGCTCGGCCTATCCTCTCTCCTCCCTGCCAGCTTTCCCATTGCTCCCTGGTTTCTACCCGCCCTTCCTCCTCCTGCCTGAAATCGGCTTTTCTTTCCTCTCCCTTCTCTCGTCCCTGGGCAGGGGCTGGAAGCCTGGCTGGGGGAGCTGCTGGGTCTGGCTGCCCCCGACCACCCTGCCGCGCTGGCAGCTCCCTCCAGCCCCCACCTTACCATGGCTGGGGCTCCCTGCCTCCTTGCCAGAGGCTCCCAACTCTCCCATGGACTCGGACCCCTTCTGCTCCTGTCCCAGCAGCAAGGAAGGCCCATGTGGAAGGAAGGAGCTCAGAGGGGCAGGTCTCAGGACAGGGCTTGGGTCCTGCCTCTGGCCCCAACTGATGACCCTGAGCAAGTGGTGTCCTCACCGAGGCTCAGTCCTGGTGATCCTTTGTGGGTTTGCCGAATTGTCCCTGAAGGGCCTGCTCCTGCCCTCTTCTGGGGCTCCAGAGAGCTGCCACACCCTCACTCACTTGGACATTGCTCTTGACTTTGTCTCCTGATCATCCCGCTGCTGTTTCCCAGTGCCACTGGGCTGCTCAGGACACTGCAGCCCCTCCTGTGTCCGAGTCCTGCCTGGGTCACCCCCGGGTCTCACCTGGGTCTCCCCTTCCGGGCCCAGAGGGGAGGGGGGCCCAGAGCCCTTCCCCCGGGTCTCCCCTTCCCCCGGGTCTCCCCTTGGTCTCCCCTTTGGCCACCATCTGCTGCAGGTGCACACTGGCCTCCCTGTGGGAGAGAATTAAGGCTGGGCAGTAAAGTGGTACAAAACAGATTTTATCCGGGAATTATTGCAAGAGGAGAAAAGAGACCTGAACAGAGTTCGATTCCTACAGCTATAAGGAAAGTAGGGACTTACCGCCCAGGGCAGCCTGCCGTGGCTGGACAGTGACTCAGATGGTCAGGCCATTCTTTGCTGGGCAAGTCAGGGTGGCCAGGCCTCACCTGGGGGTGGAGTGAGGTGGGACGAGGACTTCGGTCGGGTACTGAGGATGACCAGAGGCCACTGGGAAGACAGTGGAGGAGAGGAAACTGACTAGAGAAAGTTTGCCCAAAGGCAATGATGCCAAGCCCACAGATGGAGACAAGCTGAGACGAGTGTTCAGAAGAGATGGCATCAGCTGGTCAAGGAGGGGGTCCCGTCACCCCCGTAGCAGTCGGCTCTCTTCTTTATACTGTTTGGAAGACACCAAGCCTGGTCTCTTCCCTGGGACATGGGCGTGGCAGGTCCTTGTGATTGGGGCACACCCTCCTTTGAAAAGGGGCTGTCCTGCAGGCATCTGGCTGTCTGGTGACACCTCTGCGCACCCGAGTGGGTGCACTTGTGCATCCCCTCCAGGCCCTTCTCCAGAATCAAGGTCGCTATACTGGACCACAAGCTCAGGCCAGGCCCCGGGCTGTTGAAGGCTTGATCACTGGGTTCCGTGCAGTGAGATGGGCCATGGCTGACCCCTGCGTTCCTTCCACTCCTGGGGAGGTGCAGCACAAGACCAGTACTCCCAGGAGACTGGGACTGCTGGAGGCAGCCGGCAAAGTGTGTGGTGGGGGTGGGTACCGTTCAGGAGCCCCTCCTCCTCCCACGCTGGGCCTGTCCTTGCCAGCACTGCACCCTGGGTCCCCTGCCTGCCCACATGAGGGTCCATGTGGCTCTGCCTGTCCTCCCTAACTCCTGATGTCCTGGGACTCACATCAGAGACCAAGCTGGCGAGACCCCCATCTCTGGGCCCCCACTTCCCTGCAGCCTTTCATGTTCAAACCACAGAAGGGTGAGAGTCAGCTCCTCCCCCAACTGAGGGCCCTGCTGTCAAGGAGGGGGTGCTTGGGGGTGAGTCCTTGTGAGGGATTTGGTGCTGGCTCTACTAGTGGTCCCGTCAGCTTACCATCCCCAGCAACCCGTGCTGCCCCAAGCCCACCATCAATACTCCCAGGATGGAATCCCGATTGCTTTTCTCTTCTCCGGGGCCGCCAGCACAGCATATGCTGGAACAAGTCCTGTCGGGACCCAGGAGAGGCTGCCCACTGTTCCCAACATCCCCACAGCCCACAGCTCAGGCATTTGCTCAAAGTCACATATGGCCACCAGCAGTGTGAAGGTGTCATTATGACAAAGACTGAGGGCTGCTGTCCCGGGGGGAGCTCCAGCCTTTGAAGGCTCGCAGACTCCTCGCAGGGCTGGACCAGTCGGGGGAGCAGGGACCTCAGGACTGGTGGATAGACTCTTCCCTCCCCCATAAAGGAGCAGGTGGATTCAGCAGGACCAGTGCTCATGGAGCTGATTCAGATCCTGCATATGTTTGCTGCCTCCTGGAGATCCCCAGCAGGCATTTTGCACATCTATGATTTGTAAGAGCATTCACCTGCACCTTCCTATTCCAGTCAATCTTGGAGAGTGTATGAGGTGGCCATGACCATCCCCATTTGACACACGAGGACTACATGGGCTCAGAAGGATGGATGCTCTGTCTGGGGTTACACAGCCCAGGAAGGCCGGGCTGCTGGCCATCTCCTGCTATTTTTTCCTCCTTTATGCTGGTGTTTTGCAGGGAATTCAGCACAATTTCTGCCTCAGGGAATAAACTGCTGTCTGAGGCAAGGTTCCCTGGAAGAAGGATCAGGGGGTGCCCAGCAGCCCAGATCCAGGACACGCTCCCAGGAGCTGGCCTGCACTCCCCAGTGTGATGGCGAGAAGACTCCATGGTACCTCGTCCCCCCTAAAGGATGGTCCAGGCTGAGCACAACCCACTTCCACGTGGGTCAGCTTGAGTTCTGGAAAGTCTTTCTCTCCTGGTCCAAGCAGGTGACCCATAAATTCTTCTTCTGCTGACCTCCAGGAAGGAAGGGTCACAGTGAGGGGGAGATGGCCTCTATGATGCCAACTACGTGAAACAGTGCCCATCAGGGAGGGCAGAGGGCTTGCAATGCCCGCTGTGCCCACAGGGCCTCAAGACAAGGTGCTTCCTCCCGCTCTTCCCTTTCAACTCCATAGAGCTTTGTTCTTTCAAGTTGTCAGAGGGAGGGAATGAGGGCTTTATCTGTGAAGGTTTCCTGCAGACTCTTTTCACAGGTAGCCGAGAGCTGACCTGTTGAGAAAACAGATGAACAGCATGACTCACAAAGATCCTTAAGTGACGCGTTTGTGAGAGTTTCTTCCAGTGGGGTCGCTGCCAGTGAATTGCAAGAGCAAACTCAAGCTCGCTGCCTGGTCTCTGGGAAAACACAGCTCAGAGATCCAGCCCAGGGCCACGGCAATGAAGGTTTTCATTTTTCCAGGTCACCGAGAAATAAACACATCCATCTGAAACCATCACATCGTAACTGGCCCTGATGTCCTGGGCATGAAACCTGGCCAGCACACCGCTACTCTTCTGGGGCCAGATAACAAGGATGGGCCCACACCCCTTCACAGCTCCTGGCTTCGATTCCAAGCCCCGCTGGGGCCCTTCAAGTCCGAGGTCCAAGTTCAAGTCTCCCTCTGAGATCCAGGCACAGTCATTGAGACCACAAGGACGCGGTGGGCAGATGGGGGTTTGGGAGTGGGCTGAGGAGTGAGGCCAGGGCCCCTTTCTCACTCCCCTGTTTCCACATCTGAAAAGGGGAATGTGAGTAACTAAGTTACTTTGCTGTTACTTATTCACTGGATCAAAGGTGTCCCTGGGGCTTCCCAGGTGGCTCAGGGGTAAAGAGTCTGCCCGCCAATGCAGGAGACACCAGTTCGATCCCTGGTCAAGAATATCCCCTGGAGAAGGAAGTGGGAACCCACTCCAGTATTCTTTCCTGGGAAAGCCCGTGGACAGGGGAGCCTGGTGGTCTGCAGCCCATAGGGTGGACAAGAGCTGACTGAGTGACTCAGTGGCAGCAACGACGGTGACAGGGATGGACACCCGTTGCTTCTGTGCCCGGAGCAGCACGCTCACCTGCAATGCCTCCTATCACTTAGAAGTATCTGCACATTACAGATTTTCATCCCTTGTCGATTTTGTGTGTATGTAATATAGCAGTGAAATGGATCTGGCAATACATTCGTATTCATTTCCAATCAGTGCTGTAACACACGACCACTAGTTCGTCGCCTCGTGGCTCTGTGCTGTAACACACGCCTGCTAGTTCGTCGCCTCGTGGCTCTGTAGGTCAGGCTTATAACGTGGGCACCCTTGGGATGTCCCAGGGGTTCACAGCAGTGGCTCCTTCTGGAGACTCTAGGAAGCACTGATTTGCTTGCTCTCTCCAGCCTCTAGATGTGGGCACCTTCTTCCCACTTCAAAGCCAGCCCAATACGCTCCCAATCTCAAGGCCAGCTGATAAACACCCTTGATTCCACCTGCAGCCTTAATCCCTCTTTGCCGTGGAACCCAAGGATTAGAGCGCGGCCATCCTGGGAGGCCACTGTCTGCCCTTCAACCTACTGGTCCTCCTAACACTGCTTCATATTTACGGGCTGACTCTCTGGAATTTTGGATGAAGCATTGCTTGTATTTCTGTGCTTCCACACGACACCCTCCTTTCTGCCATCACAACGGTGTGCATATTACGCCTTAAGGGAGTCCCTTGGTGTCCAGCATTTCCTTCCAAGCCACCGCTCCCTCACTGCAATCTTCAGGGTGTCTACCTGGGCAATGACTGCTGTGGCGAAACCACCCTGTGGCCAACAGGCATGATAAAGGACATCCAGGCTTCAGAGAGGTTAAAATGTGAACAAAGAATCTTCCTGAAACTGATGAAACTCGCTTTTATGTCACACTGAGCATCAGAAAGTCCTGCATAATTGGTATTCCAGGAGACTGTAAGCTCACTGAGGACAGTATCCCTATGCTCTGTATCCTCAGTACACAAAGATTGCCTGGAGCCAAGCAGGTGCACAGTAAACACGCGCTGAATGAGTGAATGGGCGAATGGATGAACTGTAACTACTCTTATTATTCAGATAAGAGTTACTCTGAGTCACTAAGGATATTAAATGATATCACACTGGCAAGTTGTCTCATAAAGGAAGCTCTTGAGAAGTCAGCGCCACCTCCTCTTGCCTCCAGCCTGAACAGCAGGATGCGCTGACCAACCACAGTCGACCAGCCCCTCCCGTGGAGGGTGTGCAGTTAGGGGTCTGAGTGACGGGGTCGGGCGGGGGGCACAGATGGCTGGCTGGCTGGGTGGGTAGTTGCCACCATAAAGAAATGCTAGTTGTTTGTGATGCTTTTGGTAGATCCTCCGACACAAAGGATTATGTTTTCTGGGATCCACCTCCCTGGGCTTCTTGGTGTCACAGCACCTGCTCTTGGAATAAAGGCCCATTGTTGCCATCATGAGATGAGACAAGAAACAGTAAAATCGGACCAGTTACCGTGGAAAACAGGCTGGAGGTATCTCAGAAGCCTAAAAACAGAACTGCCACATGACCCGGCAGCTCCACTCCTGGGCAGATGCCCACAGGAGCACAGAAACTTGCACCCTAGTGCCATTCCACTGTTCTGTGGGCATGAGCTTAAGCACGCTCGCGAGCTGCTGATGGACAGGGAGGCCTGGTGTGCTGCCGTCCATGGGGCCGCAGAGTTGGACACGACTGAGTGACTGGGCTGAACTGAGCTGATGTTCATTACAGCACTGTTCATAGCAGCCAAGATATGGAAGCCACGTAAGTGTCCATCAGTGGATGAATGGATAAAGAAGGTGTGGTTCATATACTTTATATTCAGTTCACACACACACACACAACAAAATATTATTCAGCTATAAGAAGGAATGAAATAATGACATTTGCAGGAACACGGATGGACCTAGAGGTTATCATACAAAGTGAAGTGACTCACACAAAGACAAATACCATATGATATCTCATATACAGAATCTAAAAATGGATACAAATGAGCTTACACAGCAGAGACAGACCCACGGACATGGAAAATAAACTAGAGTCAGGCACAATGGAAGCGGCTCAGCACAAACACAGCCACCATCATACATGAAACAGATAAATATTTTCGACCTACTATACAGCATAAAGGAAACTGAAAGCTGAAGAACTGATGCTTTTGAACTGTGGTGTTGGAGAAGACTCCTGAGAGTCCCTTGGACTGCAAGGAGATCCAACCAGTGCATCCTAAAGAAAATCAGTCCTGAATATTCATTGGAAGGACTGATGCTGAAACTGAAACTCCAATACTTTGGCCACCTGATGCGAAGAATGGACTCATTTGAAAAGCCCCTGATGCTGGGAAAGATTGAAGGCAGGAGGAGAAGGGGACAACAGAGGATGAGATGGTTGGAGCCATCACCGACTCAATGGACAAGAGTTAGAGTAAGCTCCAGGAGTTGGTGATGGACGGGGAGGCCTGGCCTGCTGCAGTCCATGGGGTTACAAAGAATTGGACATGACTGAGCGACTGAATTGAACTGAATGCAGCACAGGGAACTCTACACAATATTCTGTAATAACCTACAATTAAAAAGAATTTGAAAAAGATACTTTTTTTTAGATTTATGTATCTGAAACCACAACATTGTAAATCAACCATACATCAATCAAAAAAAAAAAAAAAAAAAAGATGCCAGTGGAACTTGCACAGCTCTGGATGGCAGATAAACATTTAAATAACATCACGTTATGTTTCCTTCCTATCAGCTCTCAGGCTAAGAATGACTTTCTGAAGCAAAACCCTCTCCCTGTGCTTTCTCCACTTGAAGGCCCCTCCATCACATAATAGTGTCTATTAACCAAGTGTAAAATGATGGTGCACTCGGAGGCCCCAGCCTGGAAAGGTGGATACCTCATTCCACGTCTTGGGTCTGCATCCTTGCTAAGTTGCATTTCTGGGAAGTCTTATGCAGGATTTGCATCAGGAAACTTCAGGCATTTTCTCACAGGAAAAAGGGTGGAAGATCTGTTGGTCTACGACTGGGTCTGTTCCTTCAGACACGACTCTTCCTAGAAAGGGACCCCTGGGGTCCAGGAGAGATGGTTGTGCTGGGAAAACTTCCCAGCCCATCCCAATTCAAAACTTTTCTCTGTGGGCAGAAAAAGAGCTCAGAGCTGTTGAAAGGCAACTGAAGATAAACAGGAAGCTCAGACTTAATTGCAGGACAACATATTAAATGCAGCTCCTTTTATTTTTAGAACTTCAATCTGGGGCCTGAAACTTTGAACGCCAATGAAGGAAACCATTTGCGTTTCCAAGAGGGTGGTGACCTTCAAAGCTCTTTTTCCAGGGGGAAGAAACTTAATTTAATCCTGTCTTCTCGTATTTGTTCATGTTAGATTACATTAAATGAGTTATTTTTAATCATTGTTCATAAATCACAGCCAAGATGTGCCTTGAGGCACGGGGTATTTGCATAAAAATATTAATTGCTGCTATCTCTCCTTTTGGGTTCATGGGAAATAAGATGGATGTGCAGCAGTGGCAGGCATGGACTGAGGGTACTGGGTGGGATGAAGATGGAACGAGGGAACCATCCTCCCTGGTGGTCTTGCTCGGCTCAGAACCTCAGGGTCCTCTTCAGGTGTCTCCTCCACTGAGCGTAGGCCACCCTGATTTCTCTGGGCCAGAGTACCGTTCCCTCCTCTGTTACCTGTGAGCCGTGACCAGCCTCTCTTAGGAAACGTGAATGTTCTTTGTGGTCCAGTCACTCACGGCCGTGTGCTCGCCTGGACCCGGAGCGCCCTGCCTGTGACACATGGCAGAATAGGTTCCTGCTCATCTAACAGGCTAAGCAGAAGAATCTGGGCCAGAGTCCCTTCACCTCCTGCACCGGCTGCCCTCCGGGCCAGGGTCCCTTCGCAGATGCTCATCACACAAGGCGTTACAGCAGCCTGCTTCACGCTGTAAAGCAAGCTTTCTCAGCAGCCTCTCCTTGTGTGCGGATGTGTACATACTCAGAGGGACAGCCTGACCAGGGCCTCCCGCTCTCCCACGCTCCCGCACACAGACGGAATCAGCTGGAATCCTGGTCGTCTCGTAGAAGCCCTCTCGCCCTCCCGCGCTCTGCCCCTGCCGGCTGTAGACAGGTTCCTGAAGTCGAGGCCCGGGCCGCTTCTGCACGCTTCTTATGGCAGCTGCCCCCACCCCGTTTCTGCCTCCCACTCACGCCCGGTCCCTGGGCTCAGGCTACGGTTTGGCCCCTGTGCTCTTTGGGAAGAGTACCACTGTGAGGACCCTCCCTTCCATGGCCTCGCTCTCTGGCCTCCTCCTGGCCTCTCCCTGCAGCCTCTGCTTCCCCACTAGGATGTGGCTGGACCAGCCTGCACTCAGCCCCCTCTGAGCCCCTTCCCCAGGGACACTGGCACCCTTCACCCACCTGTCTCTTTACTCCTTTGGCAGCAGCAGCACAGCTTCAAGTGCTGAGCAGGATGCTGGACGCTGTCACCACACCGTGGGCGAGGGCTGGGATGGAGGACGCCCTGGAGGGCCTCAGTCCAATCCAGTAGCTCAGTTGTGTCCGACTCTCTGTGACCCCACGGACTGCAGCACGCCAGGCCTCCCTGTCCATCACCAGCTCCGGGAGTTCACTCAAACTCATGTCTACTGAGTCAGTGATGCCATCCAACCATCTCATCCTCTGTCGTCCCCTTCTCCTCCTGCCCTCAATCTTTCCCAGCATCAGGGGCTTTTCCAACGAATCAGCTCTTCCCATCAGGTGGTCAAAGTATTGGAGCTTCAGCTTTAGCATCAGTCCTTCCAATGAATATTCGGGATTGATTTCCTTTAGGATGGACTGGTAGGCNAAAAAAAAAAAAAAAAAAAGATGCCAGTGGAACTTGCACAGCTCTGGATGGCAGATAAACATTTAAATAACATCACGTTATGTTTCCTTCCTATCAGCTCTCAGGCTAAGAATGACTTTCTGAAGCAAAACCCTCTCCCTGTGCTTTCTCCACTTGAAGGCCCCTCCATCACATAATAGTGTCTATTAACCAAGTGTAAAATGATGGTGCACTCGGAGGCCCCAGCCTGGAAAGGTGGATACCTCATTCCACGTCTTGGGTCTGCATCCTTGCTAAGTTGCATTTCTGGGAAGTCTTATGCAGGATTTGCATCAGGAAACTTCAGGCATTTTCTCACAGGAAAAAGGGTGGAAGATCTGTTGGTCTACGACTGGGTCTGTTCCTTCAGACACGACTCTTCCTAGAAAGGGACCCCTGGGGTCCAGGAGAGATGGTTGTGCTGGGAAAACTTCCCAGCCCATCCCAATTCAAAACTTTTCTCTGTGGGCAGAAAAAGAGCTCAGAGCTGTTGAAAGGCAACTGAAGATAAACAGGAAGCTCAGACTTAATTGCAGGACAACATATTAAATGCAGCTCCTTTTATTTTTAGAACTTCAATCTGGGGCCTGAAACTTTGAACGCCAATGAAGGAAACCATTTGCGTTTCCAAGAGGGTGGTGACCTTCAAAGCTCTTTTTCCAGGGGGAAGAAACTTAATTTAATCCTGTCTTCTCGTATTTGTTCATGTTAGATTACATTAAATGAGTTATTTTTAATCATTGTTCATAAATCACAGCCAAGATGTGCCTTGAGGCACGGGGTATTTGCATAAAAATATTAATTGCTGCTATCTCTCCTTTTGGGTTCATGGGAAATAAGATGGATGTGCAGCAGTGGCAGGCATGGACTGAGGGTACTGGGTGGGATGAAGATGGAACGAGGGAACCATCCTCCCTGGTGGTCTTGCTCGGCTCAGAACCTCAGGGTCCTCTTCAGGTGTCTCCTCCACTGAGCGTAGGCCACCCTGATTTCTCTGGGCCAGAGTACCGTTCCCTCCTCTGTTACCTGTGAGCCGTGACCAGCCTCTCTTAGGAAACGTGAATGTTCTTTGTGGTCCAGTCACTCACGGCCGTGTGCTCGCCTGGACCCGGAGCGCCCTGCCTGTGACACATGGCAGAATAGGTTCCTGCTCATCTAACAGGCTAAGCAGAAGAATCTGGGCCAGAGTCCCTTCACCTCCTGCACCGGCTGCCCTCCGGGCCAGGGTCCCTTCGCAGATGCTCATCACACAAGGCGTTACAGCAGCCTGCTTCACGCTGTAAAGCAAGCTTTCTCAGCAGCCTCTCCTTGTGTGCGGATGTGTACATACTCAGAGGGACAGCCTGACCAGGGCCTCCCGCTCTCCCACGCTCCCGCACACAGACGGAATCAGCTGGAATCCTGGTCGTCTCGTAGAAGCCCTCTCGCCCTCCCGCGCTCTGCCCCTGCCGGCTGTAGACAGGTTCCTGAAGTCGAGGCCCGGGCCGCTTCTGCACGCTTCTTATGGCAGCTGCCCCCACCCCGTTTCTGCCTCCCACTCACGCCCGGTCCCTGGGCTCAGGCTACGGTTTGGCCCCTGTGCTCTTTGGGAAGAGTACCACTGTGAGGACCCTCCCTTCCATGGCCTCGCTCTCTGGCCTCCTCCTGGCCTCTCCCTGCAGCCTCTGCTTCCCCACTAGGATGTGGCTGGACCAGCCTGCACTCAGCCCCCTCTGAGCCCCTTCCCCAGGGACACTGGCACCCTTCACCCACCTGTCTCTTTACTCCTTTGGCAGCAGCAGCACAGCTTCAAGTGCTGAGCAGGATGCTGGACGCTGTCACCACACCGTGGGCGAGGGCTGGGATGGAGGACGCCCTGGAGGGCCTCAGTCCAATCCAGTAGCTCAGTTGTGTCCGACTCTCTGTGACCCCACGGACTGCAGCACGCCAGGCCTCCCTGTCCATCACCAGCTCCGGGAGTTCACTCAAACTCATGTCTACTGAGTCAGTGATGCCATCCAACCATCTCATCCTCTGTCGTCCCCTTCTCCTCCTGCCCTCAATCTTTCCCAGCATCAGGGGCTTTTCCAACGAATCAGCTCTTCCCATCAGGTGGTCAAAGTATTGGAGCTTCAGCTTTAGCATCAGTCCTTCCAATGAATATTCGGGATTGATTTCCTTTAGGATGGACTGGTAGGCTCCCCTTGCAGTTCAAAGGACTCTCAAGAGTCTTCTCCAGCACCACAGTTCAAAAGCACCAATTCGGTGCTCAGCTTTCTTTAGAGTCCAACTCTCATATCCATACATGACCACTGGAAAAACCACAGCTTTGACTAGATGGACCCATCTGTTTATTTATTCTGCCCCCCTTGGGTGTTGATGAGATCCCATCTCACCCCTGTTTCCTGATGGAATCTAGGACAACAGATCACATACTGGGGGCATCAGATGCTCCCCCAAAGCCCAGGGAATTTCACCCTGACTCATACAGAAGTATCTGGAATTCCCAGCTCTCCAGCTCCATCAGGGTTACTGAGAACCAAGCAGAGAAGCGTGGTAAGTCAGAGCAGCATCTTCTCCAGGAGCGGGTCCCCTCTGTTGAAAGACGTTCAGCAAATTCTGAGCCCAACTGTTGCCAGCCCTGAAGGGCTGCTCTGAGCTTTTCTGATGCTCATGCGTGCTGTGAGGTCCGCACGCTGGTGCAGAGGCAGCATGCCATTTCGCTGGTTTCGTTGTTTGTGTGACTCAGGGCACTCGCTCCAGCGCCCACAGGACTGGTCTAACACAGCAGAATGACAATAAGCAGGAACACACGAGGTGTTCAGGCCCCATGCTGAGTCCTCGAGGGGTGTGTTCTCATCTCTTAGATTCTGCTGAACCTCCGCAGTGAAGGGGAGCAAGCTGAGGTACATGGGCCAGGCAGCTGCCGCAACGATGGTGAGGTCCAGAGTTGAGCCCACAGCCATGGACCCCCGTGTGCTTGTCCCCACATCTCAACCATGTGGCCCCTGACCCAACAGGATGGGACTTTGTTGTCCTGCCAAGCACAGAGTGACTCACTGGGTCCTGCTGTCCAGAGAGAAATTAGCACATTTGCTGAAATCCACTGATGTTCTCTCCTAATGAACTCTTTTCATTAAAAACCGGAGTACCCCCACCAGTCCTGGGCTGAGCCCCAGAGCCTCATCCCAACACAGAAGGCAGATTATTGTGTGATGACCAGTGGCTACTATTTCAGCCTCCACTCTTTCCCTGCATTGAGACCAACACATGCGATGGAAATCGTAGCCACACTTGGGCTGGTGCTGGGCACGCTGCAGAAAGTGTGTCTGGTCAAGATGGCAGATTGGCCGAGAATGCAGCGCACAGGGAGAGGAGAGTGTGGACTGCTCAGCTGTGCAGGCTTGCCCACTCTGCAGACACAGCCTGCTCTGTAGCGTGGTCCCATGTCCATGGTGTGACTCCTCCACAGGGGCTGAGTGTGTGTCCCTTGTGGCATCACCAGACGTTGCCATTGGCTCTCCTAGGCTGGTACAAGCCAGCTTCTGCACCCACAAGCTGTAGCATCTGCAGCTGTTATCACCACCTTCTTGTTCTTCTCTTTATTCATTTGTGTATTTTGGCAGCAAGAGAGTTGCTCAAGGTGACAGAGATTGTGTTGCCATTGGGAGTCCACTGGCAAGGTACAGACAACTTCAAGATGCAAGGGCTGTTATATATTTATTTCAAGCCTGGCAAACCAGCTTGATAGTCTGATCTACACTGTAGAAGCTTTTGCAAGTATAAGTCAAAGAGGTCATTGACAATAAATGCAAGATATCAAACCAGAAAGACTTTGGTTAGAGCAGACTTACAGTATCCTCATGAGATTCCAAGCACCAAAGAACTGATGCTCTCAAACTATGGTGCTCGAGAAGACTCTTGAGAGTCTCTTGGACAGTGAGGAGACCAAACCAGTCAATCCTAAAGGAAGTCAACTCTGAATATTCAATGGAAGGACGGAGATGCTGAAACTGAAGCTCCAATACTCTGGACACCTGATTTGAAGAGCCGACTTATTGGGAAAGACCCTGATGCTTGGAAAGATTGAAGGCAAAAGGAGAAGAGGGTGGCAGAAGATGAGCTGGTGGGATGGCATCACCGACTTGATGGAGATGAGTGCGGGCAAGCTCTGGGAGAGAGCAGACAGAGGAGCCTGGAGTGTTGCAGGCCGGGGGGCACAAAGAGCTGGACACAACCACCACCGTGAGATCCCAGGTGGGAAGCAGGGCATGGCTGAATCTGTCCAAAACCATGGGGGTCCAAAGAAACAAGTATTTCAGTTTTCTTCTGTTTCAATTTTGCTATTTCATTTATCTGCTCATTTATTTATCCATCACTGTTGCGTTCCCTCTGCCCACCAGGCACTGTTAGGCACTGTGATTGGGAGCTGGGGGAAGCAGACATCTCATAGCTCCTGGAGCCGGGACCCGCCATCTACCTTTGTCTGGGGTATCTAGTTGGTACCCTGATTTTTAGCCAATCTTAGAACTACAGTGCCGACTTCACCACAAATTATCTTAAAGGCTTTTTGTTCATGTCCATACTACGAAGTTAGACTATGGTGGTCATCCTGCCCTCCTTGCTGTTTGATTCTGATGAGACCTCTTGGTTTTCCTTCAGCACCTGCTTGATTCCCCAGAGGCAAGTTTCCCAAGCTGGCCTTTGAGTTCTGAGTGGTCCAGACTGATGAGAAAATCTCAGCATCTCTGGGATGCCTGTGTGTTCCAGCACATCTGGGCGAAGGGCATGGAGGTGGATGTAGGCTGCCCTGAAAGGACCTGCTGAGGAGGAGAAAGCAAAGGTCATCAGGGCTGGAAGAATGGCCCCAGCCCAGGAGAGGAGAGGTTCTGTGTGCACCACTGCAGTAGAAAGGAAACAGGGAGAAAGGCAGTTTTGCAGCAGAATCCAGTCCAAGAAGATGGGATGGGATGGGGTGCAGGAGAGTCGTCCAACAGGGGGCCAGAACAAGGTCGTGTTTGTGGGGAGAGCTCCAGAGAGCCACAGCGCGCTGCTCACTCTGGGTGCAGCACAGAGCCCCCCAAGGGCCCCAGGAAGCAGATGCTGCGAAGTTCACTCCGAATGAGGCTGAATGTAGGGAGGATGATTTGAAATACAAGACTGGTTTCCTGCGCAGGCCTCTGGCCCATGAGCTGCAGACCCGAGAAGCCACTCCTCCAGTTCCTTGTCTGTGTCCGGCTGAGCCAGCCTCGGGCCACAGGCTAGGGCAGCTCCTTGGTCTCCAGGCCATGAGATGGGCTCCCCAGACAGGAAACCCCCACAGCCGGGGGTGTGGCCCCCAGGCCTGTGGACCCTGGTGGGTGTTCAGAGAGACGGAGGCAGCCCCTCAGGACGGTTGGAAGCAGACGGACTTGGGAGCGAGGAGGAGGGGGCACGTCCCCTTAGAGACCCTCTACAGCTCACCGACCACGGCCCCCTCCTGTGTCACACAGCGAGGTCAGGTCCTTCCTACAGGCGGGGGGTGGGAGCCCCCTCAGGACACCCCACGGCACTTTCAGCCTAGCACGGCTGAAAGAAACCCAGAAGTAAGGTCATTTTCTCTGGTCTCTTGACCCAGACCCTGTGATTTCTGAAACGCTCAAAGGAAACAACGTACCTAGAGGAATAAGGAGAGGGGCTGCCTTTGGATGATTTGAGAACACAGAAGGCCCCCGTCCCTCTCGGCCTGGCCCGGGAGCCGGGATCGAAGGTCCCGATCCAGGCCCAGAGCCATTCACTGGAGATTCCACTACCGTGAGTGCACGCAGGTGTCAGGCGATGCCGGGGGTCTACACGCAGCACGTTATTGGATTTCCTCCTGTCCCAGGAAATGTCTTTTCTTTTTCCAGGCAGAGGAACAAAATCATATGATGAAATAATCATCCTGATGATTAACCTGTTTTATCAGGAGAGTTAAGAAAACATCCAAGGGCCACGTATTAATAGCACTAATATTTAGTACTGAAAAAAAAAAAAAGCGTTTATTGCTGCCAGCAGGCCTGGGGATGGGCTGGTCCCTCTAACTGATGCTCTGCCGGGTTTGAATCCGCTCAGTGGGAAGCCGGGGAACATTAATTGCCCTGCGCCCCAGCCGACACCAGCTCCCAACACAAGACTCTCCCCAGATGGCTCCTCTCTCCCAGCCTCCTTCCTGGTAGACGTTATTACATTTCTGATGAGTCAAGTAGATTTTCTGCAGGCATTAAATTTTTAGTAAACAGACCCAAATTAACAGCTATTTATGACATTTCACTCCGGGGATCAAATCAAAAGCACCCGCTTCATATATAAATATCTCTCCTTCTCGGCTTTTAATGAACGGATATTATTTTTGTTGTTGTTGAAAGCAGAATTAGACAGACGCCCTGCTCCTCCCGGCTCCCTCATCATGTGGGCTCTGTCCTCCAACTGAGAGAGTGCGATTACCTTTAGGAAGCAAAGGCATAAGCACCTTAATTTTCCATAATTCAGTGAAACAAGGCATACGTCTGAAATCTCCCTTGCGAGGAGCTGTGTTCTCATCCACGCTAACGGGCTGCGTTTTGATGAAAACAATTTAGCCTGTCCTAATGTCATCAGCGGGGCACCACGAGCCTCCCAGAACCTGATCTGGGAGCTGGTCTTTTCATTATTCTTGGTGTTGCATGGCGATCAAGCAGCGTCCGTCTCTCTGAGTGCCCTTGCTGGTGGCAGCCTCGTGCTTAGCGCTAATGAGGATGGCTTCACGGTCCCAGGATGAAAGGGCTGGTGGGGGTGGGGGTGGGGCTCGGGGCAGCAGCTGTGAGCATGCATCAGCTTCCCACAGTGAAGTGATGGGCTCACAGCTTATCTACTGTGCGGCGATGAAACGCAGCCATATCCGGGCAAAGCTAACCATCTCTTAGCATGGAGATCTCCTTTCGGACTCCAGTAAATTTTGAAGAATCATAGACGACAGGTCAAAATTGCATTTTTCCTCTTGAGGGGAAAGGTTTCCAGTCTGCGTTCTTGCATTTGTTCACATCTTCACGAATGGGCAGATGACTGAGAAATGAGGCTGCTGACATCGTGATGAGTAGGAAGTGCCTGCTGGGTAAGCATGGCAAGTGCCCACACCCTCACTTAGCTCTGCTCCCTCTGCAGACTCATCCAAGGGACGATTAAGGGACGTTGCCAAAGGCTACACTGACAAAGAGAGCAAATAACTGCAACATCATTTTGGAAGCAGGAAAAGAGAGGGTTCGAGAAGGCAACTTAGCAGACCAGCATGTCTTGTTTGCCTTCCAGGAGAGATGAAGGTTTCACCATGACTGACCTACTTAAGAGCATCAGGACCACCTAGAAAGGAATGGGGGAAGTGAGATGGGCAGAGGAAGGTGCCAATAATGGCTTTTTGTGGAGAGAGCTCCCACTCTGGATGAGTAGGACATGTACCTCCATTAGAAGCTGGAAGAGAATTCCAAGGGAATCAGGACTATAAAGGCAGAAAGGAGACTAGAAGAGACCTTAGAAAAACAGAAGGCAAGTTAGATCTCTGCAGGATGTCAGATATCTTAATGATGAATTTCAGAAGGAGAGACATCACATGGGAGCGAGGGAACTAGTAATTCAAGAATGTTCCAACAGCCGAGGCCAGGAGGGTCCACACGGACACTTTTCCTGACCCAGGTGAAGAGGAGCAGCAACTAGGAGTCAGCATGTCGGCCAACTTGCTCAGTTTTGTTCCTGCGTCTAGAATGGTGGCTGAGACGAGCAACCATCTGTGCTTCAGTTTAGAATCATCCTTAGTCCTTAAGCTTATGTGCTTGTTGCTCAGTCGCTAGTTTGTGTCCAACTTTTTGCAGCTCCGTGGGCGGCAGCACTCCAGCCTTCCCTGTCCTTTTCTATCTTCTGGCCAAATCAGTGGGCTAAGTGAGTGAGCCAAAGCACTTCCCCATTCTAAATCGATGGTGAGGGTCTCTGCGGTCCCCAGAGCCATGGTGCGGCTTTTATTCTTTCAGTCATGGGAGAGAACAGACCAAGACTTATGTTTGGCCTGACCTGATATGAAGACCTCACCTGTGAGTCAGAGAAACAGTGTGGGATTAGGCCACTTGCTTTGAGTGTCTGTCTCAATTCTACATTCAACAGCTGGATGCAGACCCACAGGATGGTTATGCTAGCCTGTAGGTGCCAGAGTGAGAGCAATATAAGCCCAACTTCCTGTGTCATCTGACCCCTGGGAGCCCCACCCCCACCTGCTTGGACACTGTGGCCTTCTGGGTCTCCAAGACTAGCATCAACTCTAAAGATTTTTGAGTGGAACCAGGAAGATGGGAGGCCTTCCCTTTCTTGACAGCTACCCTGGCAAAGGACCACATTTCCCTCTGGGGAGGGCTTAGGAACACTCAGTATTGAAAATGGGCTATACCCTGCAGGGCCTTCCTGGAGATAGGTCCCCGTGTCCCCTGCATCTTGTTTATAGAAAAGCTTTAGCCTTCTAGGCCTTCCCCAAGTTCCAAAGAGCAGATTTAATCAGAGAAGTGGGAAAATGCAGAAACAAAGGAAAAAAGCCAAGCAAGACAAAATAATACTAGTTTAGCCATTAAACTGAGTCAAGGACATTTAGCTCCTATCCCAGGGCTATAGATAACATGTTGAGCCATGTTCCTGAGCTGTCTTGCGGGTACTGAAAACCCTACCTGGCGGAAGAATTTATGTGTGGTGACCACCAGCACGTAGACCGCAGATCTGTTGGAACCCGAAGACAGAGATCCCTGAAACACTACTCTGTTACGTCACCATCAACCAATCAGAGAAATGTGCACGAGCTGATCACACACCCTGTGACCCTCTCTCTCACTGTGTCTTTAAAAATCCCTTAACTGAAAGTCGCTTCCCTGGTGGCTCAGAGGTTAAAGCCCCTGCCTCCAATGCGGGAGACCCAGGTTCGATCCCTGGGTCGGGAAGATCCCCTGGAGAAGGAAATGGTAACCCACTCCAGTATTCTTGCCTGGAGAATCCCATGGATGGAGAAGCCTGGTAGACTACAGTCCATGGGGTCGCAAAGAGTCGGACACGACTGAGCAACTTCACTTCACTTCCCTGAAAGTCATCCCGGAGTGGGGAATCATCCGAGCATGGGCTGGCCCTCCTCCTTGCTGGGTGCCCTGCAGTAAATGCTATATTTCTTTCACCACAGCCTGGTGTCTGTAGATTGCTCTGCTGTGTGTTGGGTGAATGGACCTGAGTTTGATTCAGTAATGGTGCACACTTACAACTATGTCACAAGGTCATTCCCCAAAGGGACTGCACCTCCCCCACAAATTGTCTCAGGTCTGTTAGCTAACTGAAGTCTAGGGACAGGTGGGAGGTCATGAGTTCTTACAGTGAAACAGCCAGGCTTGTTTGTTTTTTTAACCACCAGAATGAGATGCTGTTTCCAGAACAGAATAGTTGTACATGCTATCTTAGAAGGGAGACTGCCCATCTATTTCACTTTCAGGGAACTTCTGATCAAGTAGCCATTAGGACAGTTCCCTTCAGATCTGACTCTTCCAGTCATGCTTATTATTAATGACTGGTTGGAACCCACTGACAGAATCTGTCACCATTATCTCCAGCCTTCAGAGGGTGGACGCTGTACTTTCAGGAACTTCTTAATGTTTTGGTGAAGGACATGTCCTCTGTACCACCTCAGAGATGTAGTTTCAGTGTAGCTGAGCTGGTTGCACATAAGAGAAAGTGAAAGTGAAGTCGTGTCTGACTCTTTGCGACCCCATGGACTGTAGCCTACCAGGCTCTTCCCTCCATGGGATTTTCCAGGCAAGAGTACTGGAGNTGTTTTGGTGAAGGACATGTCCTCTGTACCACCTCAGAGATGTAGTTTCAGTGTAGCTGAGCTGGTTGCACATAAGAGAAAGTGAAAGTGAAGTCGTGTCTGACTCTTTGCGACCCCATGGACTGTAGCCTACCAGGCTCTTCCCTCCATGGGATTTTCCAGGCAAGAGTACTGGAGTGGGTTGCCATTTCCGTCTCCAGGGGTTCTTCCCAATCCAGGGATCAAACCCAGATCTCTCGCATTGCAGGCAGGTGCTTTAACCTCTGAGCCACCAGGGAAACCCCAGCCCCATTTTATGTGAAGGTGACCACTGCCCTGGTCTACCTGTTGAGGAGTTTCCCAGGATTCAGCTCTTCAAGTTTTAAAACCAAGAACATCTCAGGCCAACTGGCATGAAGGTTTCCTATTACTTCAGACTCCTTACTGGAGAGCATGGTGGGAAAGAGTTCTCTGTCTCATCTTTACTGAGTGTAGGACTCACCTGAATGTAAACAAAGCAAATAGTCAGAGTTCCTAAGCTGTTCAAGTGGAGTCTTTTAAATCCCAGAGGAATGCATCCTTATCAATAAATGTCCCCTGACTCAAACTTAGATTCCACCTTTTTTTTGGTCTAGCCTGCTCAGAATCCATCCCAAAGCAGATTTCTCAGATCCCATCACTGATACAAACTGATAAGATCTTACAGTTGCCTTGGTATACATTCCATCTTCTCCCAGGGTGGACCTGGCGACTTTCTCTCTGGGCTAAGCTGAGATGTAACCACACTGCAGGCTCGGAAGAAATGAGAAGTCATGAACGAATTGACATCCCTTTATGAGGCAGCTACTGCAGGTGGGGTCATCGTGAGGTCTTTATGCCGCAGGAGATTAATTCATCCGAAGCAAGAGTCGGGCAACCTCCACCAGCATGAAACCCGCGCCAACATTTGGAGGTTCAAGGTTCCCAGTTCCTTTGTGCGTTTCCAACCATCTCCTCAAGTCTCCTTTCTTTTCAGGCAGTTCTTAAGCTCAGCATGGAGACCAGGAAAATGTGAGTTACAGAGAATGTCAACTTTGAGTTCCTGCAAACCACCCTCTTCTGTGATGGGTTTGATCCTCAGTCATTCTGGCCACACGAGATAATGGATGCTTTCACAGCTGCCATAGAAACCTTCGGGTTCTCCAACCAGGCTTCTCTCATAGGTGCAAGACCCTTATTTTAACTTGCTCTTGTTATCTCTCCGGGGATGTGATCAGAAGCCAGCACATGCCACAAATACCACAACCTTGGCCATTGTCCCTGCTGCCACTGTGCCCAAGGGCAGCAGTCACTTCACTACTCAGAGCCTTGGCATGTACAAACACTCACCCCTGCAGCCATCACTGTGCACGGTGTCACTGCTCGAGGAGTGCGCCTATCCAGGCTCTCCCCCAGCAAGGAGGCCGCCCATGCTTCCATCAGCAAGGTGAGAAACCCAGTCTCTAAACCCCATTTCAAGGTTCTAGCTCCTGATCCCTTGCTGTTAGCAACAATGGGGGTCTTAGCAGAAAACAAAATTTGCGTGAATGGCTGAGGGGAGAGACCTGAATGAAATGATAGCTCATAAGAGTATAAGGGACCTGAAGGAAGGAAATGGGGGCCGACAGGGAGCCAAGGATTGTCAACAACAGGAAAAGACTCTGGCTCAGGAACCAAGCAGACAAGGGAGGATGCTGTGTTCCCTGGGCCCTGTGGGATCCGACGCTCCTGAGAGCTGCAGCTTAGGAGGGAGAGCCCTAAGGTGTGGGCTTCCAGAGAAGGGGGGCTGGAGAGTGGACGGATCAGGGAGGCGATGCCCCCTTCCACCCTCCAGCCCCCTGCAGTGGCCCCCATTGGCCAAACCCATAGAAGCCCACGGCAGGGGAGCCGAGTCCCAGTCTGCTGATGTCACAGCCAGGAAGGCAGGTAGGAGAGAGCAATGCGGAGTGGAAGCTTGGCGTTCAGGCACTCAGTCATGTCCGACTCTTCGTGACCCCATCGACTGTAGCCCACCAAGCTCCTCTGTCCAGGGGATTCTCCAAGCAAGAACACTGGAATGTGTAGCCATTCCCTTCTCCAGGGCATCTTCCAGAACCAGGGGTTGAACTCGGGTCTCCTGCCCTGCGGGCTGATTCTTTACCACTGAGCCACCGGGAGGCCTGGAGTGGAAATAACCACTCGCTTTATCTCTTTTCCTCCCTGGCAGCTGTTCAGAGGCTGTCTTTGTCACACTGAGCTGCACTCCTGCTCACCCTATGCCCAGGCGTGGAGCTTGCTTTATCCGGCTTTGACACAGCACTTCTTTAATTGGTGGGTTCATTTCTTTGAACATTATGGAAATTTATCTCTGCTGGTATGTCTTCATCCCTATTCTCTTTCTTCTTGGGAAGAAAAAATCTTAGACTTTCTCATTCCCTCATCTGGAAGCAATCTTGAATGGCAGTGAAATGTGTGATGTCTGAAGAAGGTTTTGAATCCTGTTTCCCAGAATTCCTCACTGTGTGTCTTTGGGCAAGCTGCTTAAACTCTCTGTCCTTTTGGAATCTCATTTTAAAAAGAAGCCTGAGCACCGAAGAATGGATACTTTAGAACTGTGGTGCTGGAGAAGACACTTAAGAGTCCCTTGAACTACAAGGAGATCAAACCAGTCCATTCTAAAGGAAATCAGTCCCGAATATTCACTGGAAGGACTGATGCTGAAGCTGAAGCTCCAATACTTTGGCCACCTGATGCGAAGAGCTGACTCATTGGAAAAGACCCTGATGCTGGGAAAGATTGAAAGCAGGACGAGAAGCGGACGACAGAGGAAGAGATGGTTGGATGGCATCACCGACTCAATGGACATGAGCCTGAGCAAGCTCTGGGAGAAGGTGGAGGACAGGGAGGCCTGGTGAGCTGCAGTCCATGGGGTCACAGAGAGTCGGACATGACTTAGCAACTGAATCACAAGAGCAAATCAGCAGTTTGCAGCTTTGATGTGAAGACTAAACGGATGACACTAACATATTTAAAAACTATATAAGTCCCGCCCACAGCTGTTGTTATTGTTAATATTAATGCCATCTCTTAACTTGCCTATTAAACCTCCCGTGTTCTTATCTCTCAGAGCTGTATTTGGGTTATTTTGTCATATACATCCTTTAGGTTCATGTTCTAGATTCATAGTTATTTTCTCTTCTTTATAAAAGTTATTTCTAATTTGCTTTTAAACACACATTAACTTTTTATTTAAAACCATCTTTTTCATTTATGAGACGTTTTCTAAATGTTTGTATATATATATATATATATATATATTTTTTTTTTTTTCAAACTTAAGTAAATTGCACACAGCTAATGCCCAGGGATCTCTTACAAACATGCACGTAGCTTCAGTCCAGATCAAGATGAGGACTACTTCCAGCTCCTCTTGCCTCCTGACTGTCCTCCCAGCCAATAACCTCTGAGAAGACACACTTGATATGCCTCAGATTCACAGCAGGGTGAGGAAGGCTGACTATGCTTTGTCCCGAGTCCCTAGGCTTAAACTCCTAACTGAAGACTTGGCATAAAGGGGTCCCAGTGAAGCAGAGACGCCACATTAGCAAAGTCCTGCTGCCGCTGCTCGGCTGCCTCATCGTGTCTGATTCTGTGACCCCATGGACCACAGATAACACTCCTGGCTCCTGTGTGCATGAGATTTTCCCAGCAAGAACACAGGGGTGGGTTGCCATACCCTCTCCTAGAGGAGCTTCTAGACCCAGGGATCAAACCCACATGTCCTGGGTCTCCTGCCTTGCAGGCCGATTCTTTACCACTGAGCCCCCGGGGAAGCCCTGCAAAAGTGCACCCATCTCTAAACCCCACGCTTTCCTAAACACTAACTAGTTCAAGTCCTTTGGTTTCCTAGACGTGGCTATGTGAATTTTGAACGCCACATAATGCAGTCCTGTATTTACTAAGTTTTTGGGAGGCATTGACTTACACCAAGAGGACACCTGTGAGAGCCACACCTGGCGATGCCGGGATAAGAGTTCAGTGCTATAGTCAAAGTGCCTCGTGACTATCGTGCACTCGGACTCTGGGGCAGAGTTCATAGCTTTTCAGTTGTTTCTGCTTTTAGATGACTACTTAGAGAGCTTCAAGAGTGTGTCTGGTGGAGCATATATAAAAACATGTGGGTATTCACTTAGGAGCAGAGTTGCTAGCTTCGAAGTTGATGATCTGGTAAATTTGCCAGGTGCTTACTACCTCCCAACCTTGCTAAGGGGTTGATGGGATTTCAACTTCCATCAAATTCCAATCACTTTGCAGCATCTTTTGCTTCCACTTAAGCCATTTTGGTGGGAGTAGAAGGCTCTCTCGTTTTGATTTAGGCTTTATTTTCCTGATGACTATGCTTTTTTCTCTTAGCCATTTGGAGAACATCTTTTGAGGAGGGCCTGCTCATGTCTTTTTCCCCCCATGGTTCTCTGGGAGCCTCTATCTCTGTTTTAGAATTACTTTGTATAAACTCTGCTACATTCTAGATGTCTGTATTCAAATATATCCTCCCATGGTATGGCAGGGATCTTTGGTTTTAATCTCCTTCGGGAATATGCTTCACACCATGCCGTGCCTGGATACTGAGCACACAGTTCCAGCCGCTTTGATGGGTGCATGTGCCCATGTGGCCCACATCCCCATGAAGATGTGAAATATTTCCTTTAGGCTGAAGGTTGTCTCCCAGACCTGCCCAGTTGTTCCCAGTACACTCTCTGATGAGGAAATAACTCTTCTGATTTCTATCACTACCTAGATTATTTTTTCCTACTCTAGAAATTCATTTGGATAGCGTCTTACAGCCACTCCAGTATTCTTGCCTGGGAAATCCCATGGACAGAGGAGCCNTAGAGAGCTTCGAGAGTGTGTCTGGTGGAGCATATATAAAAACATGTGGGTATTCACTTAGGAGCAGAGTTGCTAGCTTCGAAGTTGATGATATGGTAAATTTGCCAGGTGCTTACTACCTCCCAACCTTGCTAAGGGGTTGATGGGATTTCAACTTCCATCAAATTCCAATCACTTTGCAGCATCTTTTGCTTCCACTTAAGCCATTTTGGTGGGAGTAGAAGGCTCTCTCGTTTTGATTTAGGCTTTATTTTCCTGATGACTATGCTTTTTTCTCTTAGCCATTTGGAGAACATCTTTTGAGGAGGGCCTGCTCATGTCTTTTTCCCCCCATGGTTCTCTGGGAGCCTCTATCTCTGTTTTAGAATTACTTTGTATAAACTCTGCTACATTCTAGATGTCTGTATTCAAATATATCCTCCCATGGTATGGCAGGGATCTTTGGTTTTAATCTCCTTCGGGAATATGCTTCACACCATGCCGTGCCTGGATACTGAGCACACAGTTCCAGCCGCTTTGATGGGTGCATGTGCCCATGTGGCCCACATCCCCATGAAGATGTGAAATATTTCCTTTAGGCTGAAGGTTGTCTCCCAGACCTGCCCAGTTGTTCCCAGTACACTCTCTGATGAGGAAATAACTCTTCTGATTTCTATCACTACCTAGATTATTTTTTCCTACTCTAGAAATTCATTTGGATAGCGTCTTACAGCCACTCCAGTATTCTTGCCTGGGAAATCCCATGGACAGAGGAGCCTGGCAGGCTACAGTCCATGGGGCTGCAAAGAGCGGGACACGACTCAGCAACTAAAGCAACAGCAAAGAGTCTTTCAGCAGGTGTGTCTGGCTTCTTCCGCTTAGTGGGTTCCGATTTCCATGTATATTGGCATGTGCTTTAGGAGCCTGACGCATTGTTACCGGGCAGCTTTTCACTGCATGGATAAACCACCACCTGCTTATCCATTCTATTGCTGACGGATATTCGTATGGTTTCCTGTTTCGGATGATGATGTTTAAGACTGCTGAAAACAATCTTATAAAATCTATTTTGTGGACACATATTTCCATTATCCCTCCAAGTGGAACTGGAGAGTAATAGGGTAAATATATGTTTAACTCTTCAAGATATTAGCAAAACATTTTACCAAGTAGCGATTTCGTTTTGCATTTCCACTAGAAATATGTGAAACATAAAATTGTTCTAAATCTTTGAAAATATTTGTTGTCAGTATTTCTAATCTTGGTTGGTATAATATTTATGGGTATGATGAAGTGATTCTGCATTGGTTTTAAGTTGCACGTATAATTTATACAGACAGATAGAATTTGTATATATACAATACATATATATATAATGATCTGTGGCTTGTTTCTAAAATTTTAATGTTTATTTTAGCAAGCAGAGCTCTCATCTTGGTAAAAGTTTTAATAAATTTAGAAGTTCATTGCTCTTCTCTAAGAAATCATTGTCCATTCAAGATTTAGAATCTTTAGGATACAGTTTTTCTTTATTTTTACAACAACACTTTTACAATTTTGGTTGGAATTGCTTGAATCTATTGTTAATAATTAAATTAGGGAGACCTGAACCTGATATGAAATTTAAACTCTCCAGCCCATGAAACACACGCACACACGTATATCCACTCATTATATATTCTTAAATTAACCTCAACAGTGTTTTATAGTTTTTGGTATAGTGATTTTGCAGATGTTTTCTTTTATTTATTTTTGAATATTTTTTGTTTTTATGCTATTGTTATAGAAAATTTTCATCTTCTTGATGCTACGTTAAAGATACACAATTGAGTTTCGCTTGCTGTCCTTGTATTCTTCACCCTTGCTAAAATCACTTATCAGTGTGAGAAGTTGTTTTTTCTTTTGATAGCTTCCTTTTTCTCACATGAAACTTGTTTCTTAAAATGAAATAAGTGCAGGTTTTCCTTTCAAATGCTGTGTGTTTATTCCTTATCTTTGCCTTATTACATTGAATATAATCTTCCACACATCATTCAATATAAATAAAACAGACATCTTCGCCTTGCTCCCAAATTCTGGGAAGAAATCGCTCAACATTTCACCGTTGGCTAATGTTAGCTGTGGCTAGTTTTTATAGATACTGTTTTAACAGAGTAACTTTTCTTTAGTTATTAGTTTGCTAAGCATTTTCATTATGAAAAGCTGCTGAATGTTGGTCAAATATTTTTTTTGTATCTAATGAGATCATGAAAAAATTTTCTCTTTTATTCTGTGAATGTTAATTGACTGATGTCTGAATATTAAACCAACTTTGCATTTCTGTGATGGCTACTTGTTTCTAGCATATTTGGTATTCAGTTATTGCTGGGTTCAATTTACTACCAGGTTTTAAAGGGTTATTTTAACTACATCTGTGATGAACATCACCTATAATTTTTTTTTTTTAATTTTTGTAGTGTATTTTGTCAGTTTTGTTAAGTTGTACTTTCCAAAGGATTTGTTGTTTTCCTTAAATTGTCATTGACATAGTTGCCACAGGACTGGAAAAGGTCAGTTTTCATTCCAATCCCAAAGAAAGGCAATGCCAAAGAATGCTCAAACTACCACACAATTGCACTCATCTCACACGCTAGTAAAGTAATGCTCAAAATTCTCCAAGCCAGGCTTCAGCAGTATGTGAACTGTGAACTCCCTGATGTTCAAGCTGGTTTTAGAAAAAGCAGAGGAACCAGAGATCAAATTGCCAACATCCGCTGGATCATGGAAAAAGCAAGAGAGTTCTAGAAAAACATCTATTTCTGCTTTATTGACTATGCCAAAGCCTTTGACTGTGTGGATCACAAT
>SJYX01014563.1:301162-331782 GCA_006410675.1 Oreotragus oreotragus
GGTCTGTCTAGTCAAGGCTATGGTTTTCCATGTGGTCATGTATGGATGTGAGAGTTGGATTGTGAAGAAGGCTGAGCGCTGCAGAATTGATGCTTTTGAACTGTGGTGTTGGAGAAGACTCTTGAGAGTTCCTTGGACTGCAAGGAGATCCAACCAGTCCATTTCGAAGGAGATCAACCCTGGGATTTCTTTGGAAGGATTGATGCTATAGCTGAAACTCCAGGACTTTGGCCACCTCATGAGAAGAGTTGACTTATTGGAAAAGACTCTGATGCTGGGAGGGATCGTGACAGGAGGAGAAGGGGCTGACCGCGGATGAGATGGCTGGATGGCATCACCGACTCAATGGACATGAGTCTGAGTGAACTCTGGGAGATGGTGAAAGACAGGGAGGCCTGGCATGCTGTTATTCATGGGGTCGCAGAGAGTTGGACATGACTGAGTGACTGAACTGAACTGAACTGAAGCCTATAGGATCTGCAGTAATATCTAGTCTTTCAATTTTCATATTGCTAATCTGTGTTTTCTTTATTCTTAATCAATCTTGCTAGGTGTTTTAAAATTTTATAGTCTTTTCAAAAAAAGAATTGAATTTTAATTATTTTTTATTTTATTAACTCTGCTCCTTTCTTCTTTAGCTACTGTATTCTATTTACTTTGATTCAATTTTCTCTTTCTAGCTTCTTAGGAGAAATTAAGGTAATCAAAATTAAATCTTTTTGCTTTTAATATATGTTTAAAACTGTAAATTTCCAATTAATCACAGCTTTAGTTGCATTTCACAAACTTTTGCTTTCTTGCATTTTCATTTTACGTTTGAAAAAACATTTTCTGATTTCCCTTATAATTTCTTCTTTACTCATTTTATTTAGGTGGTCACAGGATACATGGTCAATATGCAAAAATCAAGTGCATTTTTATTAACCAGGAACAAAACATCCAAAAATAAAATTAATCAAATAATCTTATTTACAATAGTATCAAAAAGAATAAATACTTAGAAATAAATTTCAACAGAAAAGCACGACTTGTACAATGATATTCATAATACATTGCTGAGAGAAATAAAAAAAAAAGAATTAATTGAGGGATATTTCATGGCCATGGAACTGGTGATTCAAAATTGTTCAGATGAAAAAGTCCCCTATAAATTCAACACAATCTCTTTCAACTATCATGTAAGAAATGAATTGCCAGTCTATGTTCAATGCAGGATGCAGGATGCTTGGGGCTGGTGTATGGGGATGATCTGGAGGGAAGATGTGGGGTGGGAGGTGGGAGGGGGGTTCATGTTTGGGAGTTCGTGTAAAAAAATAAATAAATACAAAAAAAAAAAATTCCAGTGAATTTGTGTGCAGAAATGGACAAGCAGATCCTAATGTATATGGAAATAGAACAAAAATTGAAAAAGAAGAGTGATGTTCAAGTCTATTTTGAAACTTGGTATAAATGCTCAGAAATCAGTAGTGTTGATCCAAGGAAAGGTATATGGTTAATGGGACAAATTTGAAAGTCAAGCAGTATATCCCTATGTTTATTATCTCTTGAGTTTTGATAAAGCTGCCTAGATAATTCAATGAAGAAAAGAACAGTCTTTTCAACAAATGGTTCGGGGATGACAGGATATCCATATATGTAGAATAAAATAAACTAGGGTCCTTGCCTCACACCATACACAAAAATTAACTCAAAATGCATTATAGAATTAAGTATAAAATACAAAGCTAAGATCCTCTAGAAGAAAACATGATGAAAGCCCCTTGTAATCTTAGATTGGGCAATAATTCTTACAAGTGAGAAATAAAAAAGAGAAAAAAATGGTAAATTGGACTTTACCAAATTAAAACTTTAGCACTTCAAAAGGCCTTGTTAAGGAAATAAAGCGATCAGTCAGAAATGTTTGCAAATCATATATCTAACAAAGGAGTTTTATCTAGGATATGTAAAGGACCCCTAAACCTCAATAAGAAGAATGCAAGAGGAAACAGTAAGAACTGTTTAATCCAGTTAAACAAAAGCTTTGAAGATAAATTTCACTAGGAAGACATATACTTGCCGAAACCACATGAAACATGGTCCCTGTCTGCAGCTGTGCTGCTGTTTCGCGTCTGATTCTTGCAGCCCTGTGGACTGTAACCCACCGGGCTCCTCTGTCCTCTGTCCGTGGGATTCTCCAGGCAAGAATCCCGGAGCGGATTGCCATTTCCTCCTCCAGGGGATCTTCCGATTCTGGGATCAAGCCCGGGTCTCTTGCATCTCCTGCACTGCAGGCAGATTTTTTCCCACTGAGCCACCAGGGAACGCTCTGTAGTCATCAGGGGATGCAGGTTAAAGCCACAGTGAGATGCTACGTCACAGTCACTCTTTCACAGCAGGAGCATAGATCAGCTAGACTGAGGGCGTTTGAGGATGTGTAGCACTCGGATCCATCGTAGGCTCCTCAGAAATGCAACATGGTGCAGTTGCTTTAACAGATTGGTGATTTCTTAAAATGTCCAATATATAACCCAACTTCCTCAAAGTCTACCCAAGATAATGAAAAATATATGTTCACACAACGATATGTGCATGAGTGATCACAGCAGTATTATTTCTAAAAGGTTTTTTAGTGGAAATGATTTAAATGTCTGTCAACTGGTAAATGGATAAACAAAATATGGTATATCCATTCAATGGACTACTATTCTGCGAGTAAAGGAACAAGCTACTATACAGTATATGCTGTAAGACAGATGAATCGCAAAAAATATTATTGTGCATGAAAGGAAACTTGTAAAACACTACACACGGCATAGCTTCTTTTATACAAAATGTCCAGAAGAGATACTTTATAGGGATAGAGAGCAGATCAGTGTTCACCCAGGGCTACCTGCATTGGTGGGAGTGGGATTGACAGCAAACGAGTGTGTTGAAGCTTCATAGTGTTGTACTTTAAAACTGAATTACAGTCGTATTCACACACCTCCATAAATGCAGGAGAAAAGAACAAAAAGAAGTGTATTGTCTAATTTCCAGCTATTTGCTATTACAGTCTAATTTAGTTTCCTTGTATTCAGGTAACATACAATGTACGACTTTTATCTTACAAGACTTACGGACACATTTTTAAGCTGATCAGTAACCTTCACTGGTGGCCGCTGCCTGTGCTCGGGAGAGGACTGTGTGTCGCATGCCCGTCTGGCACAGTTTTCTAGGAAGGTCAGTTAGGCTGACAGTGCTCTTCAGGTCTTCTGTATCTTTTCATAGTCTGTTTTTCTTAAATTTGTTTTTCTCTTATCTGTTCTATCAGTTACTGAGAGACAGAACTTTAAGATTTCCAACTTAATTGTGTGTTTGCCTATTTCTTTCCGCAGTTTTTGTCTTGTTCTTCAGCAGTCATTAGCTGTATTCACATATATCGTATGTACTCTATGTCTTTGCGGTACAGTGCGTCTCCTATCATGATGAAATTTCCCCTTTTCTTCCTCTAGCTATAATCCTTGTCTTGGATGCTATACTGTCTGATGTCACTTTGGACACATCAGAATTCTCATGTTTACTCTTTGCACGGCATGTGTGTGTGCTAAGTTGCTTCAGTCATGTCCAACTTTTTGCAACGCTATGGACTGTAGCCAGGCTTCTATGTCTGTGGGATTCTCCAGGCACGAATACTAGAGTGGGTTGCCGTGCCCTCCTCCAGGGGATTTTCCCAACCCAGGGTCTGAACTCACATCTCTTGTACCTTCTGCATTGGCAGGCAGGCTCTTTATCACTAGTGCCTCCTGGGAAGTCTTTGCATGGCATATCTTTCTCCAATTTTTCACTTTCAAATTGTGTCTTTAATGTTTAAATGTTTTCTGTTGTAAATAGAATATGCTTGAGTCTTTCTTTGGGATGTATGCCAATAATCTCTGTCTTTTACTTGGAGTATTATTTCCCATTTACATTTCATGTAATTATTGATATGTGTGTGTGTGTGTGAAGTTGTTCAGTCGTGTCTGACTCTTTGCAGCCCCACGGACTGTAGCCCACCAGGCTCTCCTGTCCATGGGATTCTCCAGGCAAGAATACTGGAGTGGGTTGCCATTTCCTTCTCCAGGGGATCTTCCCAACCCAGGGATCGAACCTGGGTCTCCTGCATTGCAGGCAGATGCTTTATCCTCTGAGCCACCAGGGAATTATTGATATAGCTAGGTTTAATATACCCTTTCTGTTATTTGTTCTGATTTTTGTTCCTTATTTCTCTTCTGCCTTTCTTAGTCAACTCTAACTGAGAATGTTTTCCATGCATGTGCATGTTTGCATATGTGGTGTGTGTGTTTTAAGTGCTTGGGTATTACAATAAGATCCCTGTCTTATCAGTCTCTCGGGGTTAATATTAAGTGATTTCATCCAAAATTTAGGAACCTCCAGCAGTATCGTTCGTGGTCTCCTCCTACACTTTGCACTATTGTTTTATACCTTGATCCATCGTCAGTTCCACAGGACAGTGTTATCACAGTATGACTTATCTTAATAGTCACTCACCCAATTCGTTTCAGTCTTCTCTGCAAATCTGGGTTTTCGTTCTATATCATTGTCTTCTGCCTGAAGAACTTCTGTGGGCATTTCTTTTACTTTTGGCTCATCGGTGCCTAATTCGCTCACCTTTCTCCTATGAAAAATTGTCTTTATTTCTTTCACATTTGTTCTGAATTATATTGCGCTGGTTCTGTAATTCTGGGTTAAGAAGTTGTCTTTTTTCATACTTAAAAGACACTGCTTAGCTTTTTCCTGGTCTCCGAGGTCTCTGTGGGAAGTCGAATTGTATGTATGTAGCTAACATACTTTTTTTGTTCTTCAAATTAGGCAATTTTCATTTCTCTGTCTTCAGGTTCACACTTCCTTCTGCAATATGCAATCTCTCTTAATCCCTCTAAAGTGAATTTTAAAAATTCATACATCGTTCTTTTTGGTTATGGAACTTCTATATGGTTATTTTTATAGTATCTATTTCTCTGTTGAGATCACTATTTGTTCACTCTCTACAGCCATCCTTCACTTTAAATCACTGTACATATTGAAAATAGCTGTTTAAAAGCCCTGTTTACTGTCTCAACATCTACCTCACTCCACATCAGTTTCTCCCGATGCTTTTTCTATTACCTGAGGGGCATTCTTTTCCATCTCTTCTGATGGCTGATAATAGTTTCAGTATTCTCTGGACATTGTGGTGATACATTTTAGGGAGAGTAGATTATATACTCCCTTCCTTAAAAGCTTGTTGCGTTTTTGTTTGTTTTCCTAAAAGGCAGATTTACTTTATTTTGTCAGGATTTCTTTTATGTTGTTATGATAAGTGAACTTTGGTTTGAGTCTGAGTGTGTGGTTGCTTCCTGTATTATTATTCTGACTCCTGGCTCAGATCTTTCTGCATTCTCAACCAGATCCCCAGGATGCTCAAGGAGGCATCTGGGCCTCCACTGGCCACTGGAGAACACCTGGTTATGCCTGCTTAACAGGAATAAGTGGCCACCGGAATCTGTGGCCAGAATCTGTGGCCACCACTTGGTCCCCAGCAGCACTGCGTCAAGCCTCACGGTCACCCTGGCTTTTGCAGCCCCGCTGTTGGCTGAGGACCCCCTTCTCAGATCCTTCTGGCCTTTGTCTCATCTCATGCTGTGCTCAGACAGGGGCTTGCTGCTACTGCCCGGAAGCTGGCCACATGCAGAAAGCCAGGGGTCAGCGTGAGCTCACCTCCTGTGTCTGTTCCCAGGACACAGCTCTGCTCTGCCTCTGCCCAGAGTCTGTAATCTGCTCTGTGGTTCTTTAAAAGGAAGGCAAGTTCTTTACCAGGGACTCTACCATGATATGAGGACCAGAAGCCAAGACGTATGCCTTGACTTCACCCTCTACTGGGTACAGTTTGAAGAAAAGAAGTTTTAAGCGTAGCCCGTTCATCTTCTCGCTTATTGAAAAGCCCTTGTTTGCTGTCCCTACCCCTGGACTCCCCTCACTAGTTTCTCCTGATGGCGTTTCTGTCATCTAAGAGCGGCATTTCTCTGCTCCTTCTCATGACCGCCTGTATTTACACTCTGCTCTGGGTGGGGTGGTGCATTGTAGGGATGGTGGCAGACACTTGCTCTAGAAGATGACCTTGTGTGTCCCAGGATGGACTCTGACCCTGTGGTCTGGGTGGTACCTCCACCAGGGCATCTTCTCAAACCCGAGTCTGATCATCTCACCCCACCCCCTGCTTCCCTCTCCTTGGTGGCCTTCCTACCCTGGGGGTTCAATGTAAAACTCTGACCTTGGCAGAAAGGCCCCACTTGACTGGGTTTCACCAGCTGTAGTCAGCTACTTCGGCTGCCGTGAAAATACTACAGACCGTTACTGAACCGAACTTGTGTTCACTTGCCCAACACACAGCAGCGCCAGTCTGCTGACACTGAGTGGTGGTGAAGGAAAGTAGAGGGGCAGCGCATGCTCAGAAGATACCAGGGCATCTTCTCAAACCCGAGTCTGATCATCTCACCCCACCCCCTGCTTCCCTCTCCTTGGTGGCCTTCCTACCCTGGGGGTTCAATGTAAAACTCTGACCTTGGCAGAAAGGCCCCACTTGACTGGGTTTCACCAGCTGTAGTCAGCTACTTCGGCTGCCGTGAAAATACTACAGACCGTTACTGAACCGAACTTGTGTTCACTTGCCCAACACACAGCAGCGCCAGTCTGCTGACACTGAGTGGTGGTGAAGGAAAGTAGAGGGGCAGCGCATGCTCAGAAGATGCGGATCCCGCATGGCTTTCAGGGAAGGCCTTTTCCAGACCGGGTGGGGGAGGGCCAGCCCCTGGACAGCGGTCAGATTGGATGCTGGGGAGGTGGCCACTGATGTCTTGGGAATCTCGGGGATCCGCCTGCTGGTTCCAGCAGGTCTGGGGTCTATGTGCTGGTGGGCAGCATGCAGCTAACTTCTCCACCTGGAGGGGGTTTGAGCATCTGCAAAACAGCTCAAGGACATGGCTCAGGATATTACCGGTAGCCCTTGAGGAGGAACTAAAGGTCCTTGACTTGGTTTTATGGCTAAACTGCTATTATTTTGTCTTGCTTGGCTGTTTTCCTTTGTTTCAGCATTTTCTCACTCCCCTGATTAAATCTGCTCTTTGGGGAAGGCCTTACAGGCTAAAACTTCCCTACAAACAAGAGGTGGGGGGCATGGAGGGAGGGGTCTGTTGTAAGGAAGGCCCCTCAGGGTCCTGCTCCGTGTTAAGAAGGCCTGGCTTAGAGGGCAGGCATTCATTGTGTCACCCTCTGAGGATGGCAGTCTGAAGGCAGAGGTTGGTCCCTCCTGAGGGCTCCAGGGGAGGGTTTGTTCCAGGCCTGCCTTTGGTGTGTAGGGGGCTGTCCTCTCCTCTGTCTTCATGCCGTCTTCCCTCAGCGCAAATCTGTCTCAGGGTCCAAATTTCCCTCTACTTTAAGAACACCAGTCCTACTGGATTGGGGTCCCCCCTAAAGACCTCACATTGACCTGAGCACCTGCAAAGACCCCGTTTCTCAAAGAGGTCGTACTCACTGGTACGGGCATTACAACCCCAGCATCTTTGGGGGACGTGATTCAGTCCACCGCGCCTGCCCCTCAGCCCCCGCTTCTCCATGCACCATCCTGTCCTTTGGTCTTCCTTTGTTCCTACAAACCATAAGCACTTTCTTTCCCTGGCCTTTTCCCCAGTGCCTGGGGTTCACCCCACCCACTGAGTGCCCTGACTAGCCTACATTCACCGTCCAGGTCTCAGCTTGAAGGGTGTTCTACCGCACGGAAAGCCCTCGACGCCGTGCGCGTCTATGCGATCAGTTGTGTCTGACTCTTTCCGACTCCGTGGACTGCATGTCCCACCAGGCTCCTCCATGCATGGGATGCTCCAGGCAAGAGCACTGGAGTGGGTTGCCACGTCCCCCTCCAGGGCATCTTCCCGACTCGGGGGCTGAACCCGTGTTTCCTGTGTCTCCTGTATCGGCAGACAGGTTCTTTACCACTGAGCCTCCAGGGAAGCCCCTGTGACCCCCATGCTCCCCTCTGAACTGTGTCCCCACTGGTCCTGACTCTCCAAACGAACCCTCTTTGCTTCTCCTGGCTTACAGTGTTCTGTCTGACTTGTTGATCACCAGGTCGCATCCCAAGGCCTTTTATCACCGTCATTTCTCCAGGGCCTGGGATGATGTCTAATGCATGTCATGCACTCGGTGTTTGGGGCCAAACAGGGTTTCGTTCGAGTTTGCTGGTGTTCGTTCTCTGAGAGTTTAAGCATTGGCTTATAACGCCAGTCACGATGTGATGAGCGCAGAGGTAATGGAGAGGCCAATATTGTGTGTAATTGCCCAGGGCCCAGGGAGGGTCATTACCACCGCCTGTTTATTTGCTGGCCCTCCAGGTGCCGTGCAGACACTGCCGAGCTCTCCGGGGAGGCGTTTCCTGGGGACATCAGAATGCGGCGCGTTATTTCCTCCTGGAACAATGTCACTTAAGAGTCCGGGAGAGAATCGGCTCCATCCTGGCCTTATTTCCCCTGGGAGCAAACAAGCTGCGTGCTGAAGCCCAGAAGGCTGTGAGCCGAGGGCTCGTAAGCTGTTGCTGTCAGAGCCAGGAAGATCGTGGGCCGTAGAGGATGCAGGCTGGAGGATGAGGCACCGCCCGGACCCGGGCCGGCCAGGAAATATCCGGGCGCAAGCTGGAGGGAAGGGTCGTCAGCCCCCAGCCGAGCACCTGCTCGTGGAGGGTGGGACGCCCGTTTCAGGAGCGTGTCCTCTCCTGGCGGCAGCTGTTTGTTTAGTACAAACAGGGAAGCAGCTGAGAGGTCCATGATCAGAAGTTAGGTTAAAACCCTTCCACTGTATGATCATGTCCCAAAGCTGTGTACACTTCGGTTTCAAGGTTTCTTGGGAACATGCCTGCACGTACACGTACGATCTGTGCACACGTGTCAAAGGATGCTGTGCTGCAGCAGGATTCCTTTCTTTTCTCCCTGATCTTTAAGTTCAGCCTCTGGGGTCCCCAGCCCCGGATGAAAATGCCAGAAGGACCGCGGAGTTCCTTGTCATCTCAGGGAATAAAAGCTATGGTGGTGATGGTGGTTTAGTTGCGCAGTCGTGTCCGACTCTTGCGACCCCCTGGACTGTAGCCTGTGAGGCTCCTCTGTCCATGGGATTCTCCAGGTAAGAGTACCGGAGTGGGGTGCCGGTTCCTTCTCCAGGGAATGAGCTGTGGAAGTCAATTATTAGTACGCTCGGTCTCATGTGATAATCAGACTTGAAATGGGCTTGAAAGCGGGGTGTCCGCCCCCTCTTGGTGGGGCTGCCCTGGGTGAAGCCCCTGCCGCGGTGCGGTGGGCGTGGCCAGCTCTCCCCGCCCCTCGGCCTCCCGGACCCCCTCCGGCCCCTCCTCTCTTGCTAAGGGCGTGTTGCCCGAGCTGGGTTCTGATGTGCGGGGAGGTGGCGGGTGTGTGGGAGGCGTCACAGGCCATGCGTTTCAGGGGTGGGCTCTACGGTGGTGTCCACTTCCCGTCTTCAAGGCTGGGGCCCTTGAGTCCAGCTCCGGGGAGGGGGCCCGGGGGCCTCCAGCCCAGCTGCTCATCTCTGCGTCCTCAGCTCTAAGCCCTGCAGCCGCCAGGCTCTTCCTGCAAAGGTGAGGCGGACCTTCCGGAGGGAGGGGTCTAAGGTGGCATCTCTGCTTCTCTCCCTTCTGTTCACATCTGTCCACAGAAACCCTCCCGGGTCCCCTTCATACCTCGCATGTCTGCGCAGGCAGAGGTGGCCCAGAATCGGAGACCTTTAGCGTCTCCTTGGTGACACAGTTGGGCTTTCTGTGCAGAGGGGCTCGCCCACGTCCACCGCGACCACTGTGGGGCCCGCCGGGACGGTCTGAGACCTTGTGTGGGCGGCGAGAGGGCGCCGGGCTCCAAGCACACCGCTTCAGTCTGCGCCTCTCCTTGCCTGGGCGGAGCTCACCGTAGGCCGCTAGTGCGCTGGGCTTCAGTCCATCCGCGGCCACTGTCTCCCGGGCTGATGCTTCCCTCACGGGCAGCGGAGGGGGGCGCTTTCTGGAACGCACACTTGGCGGGGTGCTGGCCACGGGGCCTTCCCTCTGGGTCCCTGGCAGGGAGGGGACCCTCGGCAGAGGGGAGCAGCACGGTCAGGTTTCCGCAGCAGGAAGATCCGGCTTTTTTTTTTTCACATTTTACTTTTTACAAATTTTACAAATGTTTGCAATTTCTACATTTTTTTTTAGTGAAAGGGCACTTCTAACAATAGAGTGGTTTTTTAAAAAAGCTTTTGTTTTTTATATATTTGTTTTTTATTCTTGGCTGGGCTGGGTCTTTGTAGCTGCACATGGGCTTTCTCTAGCTGTGGCCAGTGAGGGCTTCCCTTCCTTACTTCCAGTCTGTGAAGTCCCTCTCCCCTCACCCTTTCTGTGTCCTCATAAACAATTTGGAATTCTTCTGCAAGAGGGACTTGTCTCTTCACCCCCATTGACTTGTGTAGTCAGCTGTTTACCTACATCAGCCACACTCACAGTGTTTATTTCAGCCTCTGGATTATAGCACAGTGCCACTTTATTTCATTGGTCAGCGTCTCAGCTTCGACCTTCAGGAACTTTTTCAGTTGACATGGAGCGCATCACGGGGGTGACGTGAGCACGTCTCACTTTCGGGGTGTCACAGGTGCTCCACACTCGCCGTGTGTATTCCCTCCCCACCACAAGCCCGCGGATCAACCATTTCTCCAAGGAGCTTGTTCCTTTTACTGGAGACTGGCTTTTAGAGATCGAGATGGGCTTCTAGTGAAGGGAGCTTCTGGCCCTGTGGAGAAGGGCATAGAAGCAAGGGCGAGGGGGTGGAACCCACCATCCTGGGTTTGGAGCCTGCAAAGGCATGAAGTCCCACAGACGGGAGCCCGAAGGGAGTTCACCTCCATACACCTGGGGTCCCGTGTCCTCCTGCACCAGGGTCTTCCCAACCCCCAGGGCCAGTGCCAAGAAGATCCCTCTTCAGGGGAGATTGTACGTGGAGCAGGAGCTGAGGTCCGAGGGGTCACGACCTGAAGCATCCCAGGGAGAATCCAGCCAGGCGTCCACTCAAGGCCTTTCCCGTCTGACGGCAAACACGCCATTGCCCTCCAAGCTCTTCCTAGATTTACCACCTGGGGTCGGGAGACATCGACCCAGGCCTTACAGACTGCAGTGCTCGGATCATCCCACTGGGGCCTCAACAAGCTGTCCTCAAGTCACTCTGCTGTCTGCACTGTCGGATGGGGATGCGGAGTCTCGCGGAAGCCAGCAGGTGGGTCAGAGCCCACATGACGCTTCAGGGGCAGGTCTGGGGCCCGGGGCGTCCCACGTGACTCTTCAGGGGCAGGTCTGGGGCCTGGGGCGTCCCACTTTGGGTGCGCACGGGGAGGCTCTGGTCCACCTTCACGTAGCAGATGCTGACGGGCTGCTCTCTTTTTCCAGGAACCACCCGACTCAGGTTGACTGCTTGCAGAAAGCTGTGGTGGGCAGGAGTCCACAGAGCTCTTCCCTTCAGGCCCAGAGTCGCCTTCACTCAGCCGCAGGGGGCTCCGTCCGCCTGTAAGGAGTGGTGCTCAGAAGAGGTGAGCGAGTGACGGCGTCTCGGTGTCCCCGTGGCCCCCTGCACACCTGCTCCCGAGGGAGGGTAGGGTCCGGGGCCGGAGCCTCTCGCGGAGGCCCCCGCCTGCAGCGATCAATGCCTCCTGGGCTTCCCTCCAGCAGAACACTTAGACCCTTTTAAAGCAGCCCTGGGAACCGTCCCTCTAAACCCTGACACCTGCCAGGGACCCCTCGCTGCTGCTAATTGAGGGGCCTTGAAGGTTAATGGCAGGGCCTGGCACTCGGGCTGGAGGCCAGGTCTCAACGAGGGGGTGGGGAAACCCTCTAGAAGCTTCCTTCAGTCAGCTTGGGTACAAGTTGTGGGGGAGCGGGTGAGCGTTCCTGCCTGTGAACTGGCTTTGCCCCTGTCCGGCGCCTCACACGCAGGTTCCCTGGGGAGGTTGGGGCGCCCGTGTGCCCCTGGTCCTCGCCTGTGGCGGGGACAGGGCAGCTGCTCCTCCAGCGACAGGACAGCCGGGTCTGGCTGGGAGAGAGTCAGCAGCTTGCCCCGGCCTGCCTCCCAAGCCCGAGTTCTGTGTTTCCCATCCGCCTCCCTGAACACTGGTGCCCATGCGCCTGGCTCTGAGTGGTCAGGCCTTTTTGATTCTGAGTTCCCAGCCTGGCTCGGCCTCTGTGTGCACACGCGGCCCCATACCAGCCGCAGAGCAGCAGCATGGTGAAGCCGAAACTGGGAGGCCACCACCCGGGGCCCAGAGGCCGGATGGCAACACACCGCTGGCCCCGTGGACTTGGAGTCCAGCTGCGCCTCTACTCAGCTGTTACCCATCTCCGGATATTTGCTCTTGTTGCCGGCCCCTCTGTCTGTAGCACTTTGTCCACTCCCTGCCCGCTGAGTACCCTCTGACCGTCTCCTGAGGCTGGGTCCTCTCTTTGGCTCTGAGCTCCCATCTCCACCTGTCCCCGACCTCCCTCCTGGCCCTCCCCTGCTCTGGGTGCCTAAAGCATCCCCCTGGCTCCTCACCTCAAAGCATCTCTCACCATCATCATCATCCAGGGTCCCTTGTTCATAAGCTGTTGGCCCCTCAAATTTTGATTCTGCTGGAAACTCTCAAGAACCTGATCTGTCTTGACCCCTCCCTCCCTGCCGAGCCCCAGGTCCCAGAAGACTGTCTGGCAGGTTCTAGGTGCTCAGAAACCACAAACTAAAGGAACCTAAATGAGTGGTTGGATGGACGAACGTGAGCCTGTGGCTGTCCTCCCTTCCCGCTCTGTCCTGGGGCCATATAAAGTCAAGTGGACCCTCCTTGTAATGAAATGCAATGTGTGCGCATGAGACCATTGACTCGGAAACAGGGGAGCCTGTTGGAAGTGGGCGCCTGGGGCGCCATCCCACTCTGGTCCAGAGTGAGGGTGGTCACGCCGCCTGTTCTGATGCTGAAGTAGAACCCAGCAGGCGGGGTCCTGGCCGGATGGCGTTTCTTCCTCTATGTGTGGAAATATCTGTGCTAACTGTGTGTGTGTGAGAGAGGGAGAGAGACAGACAGAGAGAGAGAGAGAAGGGGAGGAAAGGGGATATTGATTTAAAGGTGAACAATGAATCAGTCTCTCTGCACGCATGCTAAATCGCTTCAGTCATGTCCGACTCTTTGTGATCCCAAAGATTATAGCCCACCTGGCTCCTCTGTCCATGGCATTTCCCAGGCAAGAATATGGGAATGGGTTGCCATTTCCTCCTCCAGGGGATCTTCCTGACCCAGGGATTGAACCCTCATCTCCTTCGGCTCCCGGAATACAGACAGATTCTGTACCAAGTGAGCCACCAGGGAAGCCCAGTCTTAGTCTCTATTGGATGATGAAAGGAGATTAATGCAGACACAGAGTCAGTGACGGGTTGCTGTATTGGATTCACTTGGAAGGTGGCAGTTTATCACAGTCCTAACAAATAGGAGAGAAAGCCCAGTGTATGTTCCTGGTTGGGCCCTGGCCTGTGCAAAGGCCCTGGGGCAGGCAGGTGGTGGATGAGATGGGAACACAGCAAGGAGGTCCAGGTGACTGCTGATGACTGAGCCGGGGGAGATGGAAGGGGATGGGGTGAGAGAGAGGGCAGTGAGGGGGGGCTTTGGGGGCTCCTGGCCTCAGTGAAGATGGTGGACTCAATTCTGAGTGATGCAGGAGCCACTGAGGGGCTGACCATGGGCCAGCATGACCCAAGCTGAACGGACAGCGCTGGCTACCATGCAAGGGAGGGCCTGCAGGTCACCCTGGCCGGGAGCGAAGGCTCAGAAAGACGAGCCTGTGAGATGACGGGCCTGGACGCTTTACCCCTTTCTGATTCAGTCTGTTTATGATGCCCTAACAAACTCTCATTTTAAAACGGCATTGCACAGATTCTATGCAAATGTGTCTCGCCGTCCCTTTAATTTTCCCTTTATTTATTGCCACCACCTCTTTCTTTGACTTTCGGTTCTTCTTTTCCTGAATTAAGCTGCAGCGTTGAGTGTTTAATGGGGAAATCGGCCTATAGATTTATCTCACTTCTGGGCCATCATCAGCTGTTATCTATGTAGTGCCGCTCTGACCTGGGCGGATCTTTGTTTATGCTCACATTTCTATTTGCCTTTTATTAACATGTCTAGTCGGGTGCACAGTATGGTTATTTTTCACTGGCTCCTGAAGTGGAATCCTTTCTCAGAGATGTATCCCCGTGTCTGCATTGTCTGCTTGGAGAGACACCTCGTGACTTGCGGAGTTCAGGGCGTTTCCTTCTCTGACGTGCTCAGGCGTATGGCGTCTGAATGGGCTGCTCCCCAGCGCCTCTGTTTCCTGGTCCTGGAGTCACAAGATCTGTCCTCGCCGTCATTCATGTTTTCTGAGCTCTCCCACGTCTTCCTTTAACTCTCCATTCTGGGAGGTGTTCCCCAAACTTCCTTCTTTATCATTACCTCCACTTCCTGTTCCTATTAAGCCCTGATCAATATGTGGTCTGTGAACTGGTGTGTGTGCTAAGTCGCTTTAGTCGTGTCCGACGCTTTGTGACCCCGTGGATTGTAGCCCGCCAGGCTCCTCTGTCCACAGGACTCTCCAGGAATGGGCTGCCATGTTCTGCCCCAGGGGATTTTCTCAGCTCATCTCAGAGCAGCCTCTGACTGTGGGCACTTTATCTTGTTGGATGGAATGAGCTTTCTTCCCTGTCCGGGGAGGGTGAGGGCAGTGGCTGTTTACATCTCAGTGCTGGCTCCCCAACCCACTCGTAGCTGCTTTCCATCAGCTGTGATCTGCATGGGGCCTCCACCAGGCACGGGGACACAGCAGAAAGGGGAGCAGGCCCCTTCCATTCCGGGTTCCTGTCCTGAGAGCGCCAAGCCAGTCTTCATGAGACTGGGTTAAGATCCTGCGGAAGGGACGCAGTGCCAGGAGGAAAGTGCAGTCCAGGGAGGGAGTCTCCGTGATGTGACGGGGGNCTGCATGGGGCCTCCACCAGGCACGGGGACACAGCAGAAAGGGGAGCAGGCCCCTTCCATTCCGGGTTCCTGTCCTGAGAGCGCCAAGCCAGTCTTCATGAGACTGGGTTAAGATCCTGCAGAAGGGACGCAGTGCCAGGAGGAAAGTGCAGTCCAGGGAGGGAGTCTCCGTGATGTGACGGGGGTGCTGCCTTCCTTGCAGGGTCAGGCACACAGCGTTTGGGAGGGCAGGTAAGCTGAGTCTGATTGTCTCCGCACCACCCAGTCCGGAGGAGCCAGCAAAGGCATCGGCCGTTTCTAGGCCTCCTAGGAGGAGCCTTGCTGGTGTGAAAATCTGAGAAGTGGAAATAAGCTGAGAGCAAAATGAAAAGAGTATTAATTTAACCCATGGATATAAAATTCTCTACCCGAGCAGGAACAGTGGACGGTGGAGAGGAGTAGGGAAAATAGAAAAACTCCTATGATGCTTTGCACAGGAAGGAGCCAGCAAGACAAGCCTATTCTTGAGGTCCATCCAGAAGAAGTGGTTCAACAGTTTGGCTTATTTGAGGGGTAAATAGCTGTAGCTGAAGCTGAAGCTCCAATACTTTGGCCACCTGATACGAAGAACTGACTCATTTGAAAAGACCCTGATGTTGGGAAAGATTGAAGGTGGGAGAAGAAGGGGACAACAGAGGATGACATGGTTGGATGGTGTCACTGACTCGATGGACATGAGTTTGAGTAAACTCCAGGAGTTGGTGATGGACAGGGAGGCCTGGCGTGCTGCAGTCCGTGGGGTCACAAAGAGTCAGACACGACTGAACGACTGAACTGAACTGAACTGAAATAGGTGTAGAATAAAAATAGCTTTCATTTGTCTGTTNCAGAGTCAAATGTGACTTAGTGATTGAACAACAACAATCCAGACCTTGGAGGAGGCAGAGATTTCTTTAAAAAGAGGTGAAGATCATTAACACAAAATAATGATAAATCAGTAAATTATGCTCAATTAAAATTAAGAAATTAAATTCATAAAAATTGTATTAATGAAAGATAACACAACCAGATGTGTATAAGAGACAGCTTATCCCTGCATGTGTGCCGGATACATCCAGACCTGCAGCTGGCTCAGAACACTCTGTGTCTTCTCCCAGGACGCTCTGTCTGTAATCATCCCAGGACTGAAATTGCCAATTTGACACTTAGGAGCCGAAGTGGAGGGACGGGATGCAGGCCTGTGTGTCTGCACTACAGGGTCTCTCCTCACCTGCTCATTTTCCTCTCAGTTTGGCCTCTCAGCACACATGAAACCACACGTAGTCACCTTCTGCCTCCTTGACGGTCATTCTGTCATCAACGAGGGCCCCTCATACTTCTGAACACATGTGCTAATATCAGGTTAAACGTGCTACTTACAGAAAGGCTGGGTCACAAACAAACAAACATCAGAAACACTTTTCTCTTGGCTTTTCCCTTCAGTTGAATTACATTCAGCAAATATTTACTGAGTTCCCGCTCCATGCCCAGAAGTGAACCAGGAGCAGTGAACCAAGTGAAGATCTCTAAGGAGGTTGAGTAATAGTCTCGGGGCTGAACTCAGATGATACGCAGCTGCTGCGGGTGGGTCAGGCAGGATTAGGGGCCCGGAACACTGGAACTTTCTCAAGTCAAAATGACATGGAGCAGAAAAGCCAGGAGCAGAGAGGGCAGCTTTGTCTACAGACCGGGCAGCAGAGGCCCAGAAGGGGACAAGCCAGGACACCGAGAGTCCAGGTTTTCTTGGAGACCAGTAGCCCCCTGCTTGGCCCGTGCAGGTCCTATGTAGGAGTTTCATGGCCAGGCCGCTGTGACTAGGGGTGGAGGACGGTCATGTAAGGATGCTGGTTACGGCTTTGTCTATACTGGGCTCCCTGTGAACCCTGTCACGCCCATCAACCCTTCATCACACTGTTTGCTGATGTGTCCCTGCGTCAGAGTTTATTAAACTGTCCGAAAGAGGCCCTTCTGGCTTGATTAGACTGGCTCGTCTTTGTCGGCCAGGCAGTGAGGTCATAAAGTCCCAGGTGAGCCTAGGTCTGCCCAATCTGGGAATCTAGGACTTTCCTCTCCACATCCATATTTCTGTTGTGAGGTCTTCTGAATCAGATTCAGGCTCATCTGTCATCAACCAGCCAGCATCTGCCCAGGCCCCAGGCCAGGCCATAGACACAACTCCACTTTGAAATGTCCAACAGCGGGAGCCATACGGGCCACTGTTCCTGTTTCGAAGACGGACGTGGTCACAGATCTTCCGTGGTGGTCAGGTTTGGAGGGACGTGAATTTCTATCCAGCAGAGCTGACTTTCCTGAACTGACATCTGACGAGCTCCCATGAATGAGCTGACAGGAGTCAACGCTGGAATCAGCCGCCGAGACCCCAGACCAAGGCCTGCTGCTGCATGGGGCCCACTCGGGCCATTGAAAAGTCTGACGATTATTCCAGCCTTCCCAGGAAATGCTGCTGTGAAGAGCTTTCTTGTCTTCTGTTATTCTGGGTTGCACTGAGTAATTTGCATGTCACTCTTATCTGGTCAAGCAGGGCAATTATTGCTGATTCCTGCCAAGCCTGCGGGCTCCCTACTGGCCCGGCCCAGAAGAGATCCAGCCAGATGAGCTGTGACTGCTGATGTCTCAGGAAGAAAGGAAAGAGAACAGAACAAACCAGCCCTTGTTTCTGATCCTAGATAATGGCTTTTCAAAGGCCCCTGGAAACCATCTCTCCACCTTGCCTGCTCCCAGATGAGGGCAAACGGTGATACAAACACAACAGTCAACACTGTTGGTTCCCATGGGGGACGCAGGTGGAAAGGTTGAAAATCTGGACTTCTGAAGTCATATTTCACCCTGTGGAAGGTTGTTCCCTTTGCCCTGTAACAGCCCTCTGACGTGGGAAGAAAATGCCTCATCTTTGGGCTGAAACCGCTCTCTTTCCCTCTGTCTCACGTGCCCAGTTTTCAGACAGTGAGACCCCCCCTCCACCCAGTCACCATCCCATGACTTTCATGTTACCCTGTGCCTTGAACAAACATCGTGCCTTTGCAGAGGTCCAGGCAGCCCACCACAGAGAGGAGATGCCCCTCCTGTGGCCCGATGCCCTCTCCGCATCCCAGCCCATCTCAGGGTCTGTACACCATTCTTCCACTCCACTCCTAGATGCAGTCTCAAAAGTAAAGCAGAGAACTTATGATCAGGCTGAAACCTCATGTTCTGTGCAGATATTCGAATCAGAAAGATCCAAACTTCAGGACTGGCTGTGTGTAAGATTATTCATCTCAGTTTCCTCAATCGGAAGTTGGGAAATAGTCTCTTATAGATTTCTGATTGAGAGCACAGCTAACAGATAATTCAAAAGTATCTGTTAGTAGCTATGCCCAATAAATAGCAGATTTACTTATTCTTACATAAAATGCTATTATAGCAGATGGCCCTCATTTTAGCTTCATGTAATTGATTTCGTATTCTAATCTTTCATCTATCCATCCACCCACCTGTTCATCCATCCGTCCATCTATCCATCTATCTGTTCATCCATCCACTCAGTGACTATTTATCAGATGCTCAGCTTGTTCCAGACACTGTGCTCAAATCACGCTAGCTGCCCTTCAGAAACAAACACTCTTCACTGCCAACTGCTCGTGCCTTTCCACTGCTCAAGAAGCCCAGAGCCCTGCTCTGAGTTCATCTCCCCAAATCACTCCCAGGCGAGCACACAGCAGCATTATTAGGTCTTTAGAGGAGGCAGGGGTAAACAGTAGGGTCTGTGTTGACCACTCTGCATCCTCTTGCCTGCACTGCCCAGCGCCTTCCTAGTGGAGGCTGAGCAGTTGTTCCCCGATATTTACTGACTGCGTTTCATGTGCCTAGCCAGATAAAGGTTCTACTTACAGAAAGGCTGGGTCACAAACAAACAAACATCAGAAACACTTTTCTCTTGGCTTTTCCCTTCAGTTGAATTACATTCAGCAAATATTTACTGAGTTCCCGCTCCATGCCCAGAAGTGAACCAGGAGCAGTGAACCAAGTGAAGATCTCTAAGGAGGTTGAGTAATAGTCTCGGGGCTGAACTCAGATGATACGCAGCTGCTGCGGGTGCGTCAGGCAGGATTAGGGGCCCGGAACACTGGAACTTTCTCAAGTCAAAATGACATGGAGCAGAAAAGCCAGGAGCAGAGAGGGCAGCTTTGTCTACAGACCGGGCAGCAGAGGCCCAGAAGGGGACAAGCCAGGACACCGAGAGTCCAGGTTTTCTTGGAGACCAGTAGCCCCCTGCTTGGCCCGTGCAGGTCCTATGTAGGAGTTTCATGGCCAGGCCGCTGTGACTAGGGGTGGAGGACGGTCATGTAAGGATGCTGGTTACGGCTTTGTCTATACTGGGCTCCCTGTGAACCCTGTCACGCCCATCAACCCTTCATCACACTGTTTGCTGATGTGTCCCTGCGTCAGAGTTTATTAAACTGTCCGAAAGAGGCCCTTCTGGCTTGATTAGACTGGCTCGTCTTTGTCGGCCAGGCAGTGAGGTCATAAAGTCCCAGGTGAGCCTAGGTCTGCCCAATCTGGGAATCTAGGACTTTCCTCTCCACATCCATATTTCTGTTGTGAGGTCTTCTGAATCAGATTCAGGCTCATCTGTCATCAACCAGCCAGCATCTGCCCAGGCCCCAGGCCAGGCCATAGACACAACTCCACTTTGAAATGTCCAACAGCGGGAGCCATACGGGCCACTGTTCCTGTTTCGAAGACGGACGTGGTCACAGATCTTCCGTGGTGGTCAGGTTTGGAGGGACGTGAATTTCTATCCAGCAGAGCTGACTTTCCTGAACTGACATCTGACGAGCTCCCATGAATGAGCTGACAGGAGTCAACGCTGGAATCAGCCGCCGAGACCCCAGACCAAGGCCTGCTGCTGCGTGGGGCCCACTCGGGCCATTGAAAAGTCTGACGATTATTCCAGCCTTCCCAGGAAATGCTGCTGTGAAGAGCTTTCTTGTCTTCTGTTATTCTGGGTTGCACTGAGTAATTTGCATGTCACTCTTATCTGGTCAAGCAGGGCAATTATTGCTGATTCCTGCCAAGCCTGCGGGCTCCCTACTGGCCCGGCCCAGAAGAGATCCAGCCAGATGAGCTGTGACTGCTGATGTCTCAGGAAGAAAGGAAAGAGAACAGAACAAACCAGCCCTTGTTTCTGATCCTAGATAATGGCTTTTCAAAGGCCCCTGGAAACCATCTCTCCACCTTGCCTGCTCCCAGATGAGGGCAAACGGTGATACAAACACAACAGTCAACACTGTTGGTTCCCATGGGGGACGCAGGTGGAAAGGTTGAAAATCTGGACTTCTGAAGTCATATTTCACCCTGTGGAAGGTTGTTCCCTTTGCCCTGTAACAGCCCTCTGACGTGGGAAGAAAATGCCTCATCTTTGGGCTGAAACCGCTCTCTTTCCCTCTGTCTCACGTGCCCAGTTTTCAGACAGTGAGACCCCCCCTCCACCCAGTCACCATCCCATGACTTTCATGTTACCCTGTGCCTTGAACAAACATCGTGCCTTTGCAGAGGTCCAGGCAGCCCACCACAGAGAGGAGATGCCCCTCCTGTGGCCCGATGCCCTCTCCGCATCCCAGCCCATCTCAGGGTCTGTACACCATTCTTCCACTCCACTCCTAGATGCAGTCTCAAAAGTAAAGCAGAGAACTTATGATCAGGCTGAAACCTCATGTTCTGTGCAGATATTCGAATCAGAAAGATCCAAACTTCAGGACTGGCTGTGTGTAAGATTATTCATCTCAGTTTCCTCAGTCGGAAGTTGGGAAATAGTCTCTTATAGATTTCTGATTGAGAGCACAGCTAACAGATAATTCAAAAGTATCTGTTAGTAGCTATGCCCAATAAATAGCAGATTTACTTATTCTTACATAAAATGCTATTATAGCAGATGGCCCTCATTTTAGCTTCATGTAATTGATTTCGTATTCTAATCTTTCATCTATCCATCCACCCACCTGTTCATCCATCCGTCCATCTATCCATCTATCTGTTCATCCATCCACTCAGTGACTATTTATCAGATGCTCAGCTTGTTCCAGACACTGTGCTCAAATCACGCTAGCTGCCCTTCAGAAACAAACACTCTTCACTGCCAACTGCTCGTGCCTTTCCACTGCTCAAGAAGCCCAGAGCCCTGCTCTGAGTTCATCTCCCCAAATCACTCCCAGGCGAGCACACAGCAGCATTATTAGGTCTTTAGAGGAGGCAGGGGTAAACAGTAGGGTCTGTGTTGACCACTCTGCATCCTCTTGCCTGCACTGCCCAGCGCCTTCCTAGTGGAGGCTGAGCAGTTGTTCCCCGATATTTACTGACTGCGTTTCATGTGCCTAGCCAGATAAAGGTTCCCTGTCAGAGCTACTCTTTCTGAACTTGTGGCTTCCCATCGCTCCTGATGGGATTGTTGTCACTGGTGGTGAATGCCTGGCCTCCCAGGGCTTAGAAGCAGGGAGCTCTGATGGTTCTAGAATGACATGTCAGGAAAGATGATAGGCTTTGGAAATAGAATCCTCTATCAGATAGCTTTTCAAAGTCACACAGCTAATAACTGCTTCAAGTCTTTTTCCTTTCCCTGAAAATAATGACTGTGATACCTACTTTAAGGCCAATGTGAGAATGGAAAGTGGTAACGTTTGAAAAATAAATATGTGGGATTTCCGCTCAAGATAGAAGACTGAACAGATGTAGAGAATCCTCTGATTCTACTTCAAACACAGAAATCTTGGATTAAACGTATATTGAATATAAAAAAATATAGGTCAGACTGAACATAAGAAGGAGAATCCACTGCATGCTTGAAATACAGATATACTTTCTGGCCCCAAATTAAAATGGTTCATGGTCAACCACTTGTTACTGACATCAGTCTGAAGGTGAAGACCCCAAGTGAAGATTAGCTTCCTATGTAAAGAATGCCATCCTTTGTTAAAGGGGGACTGTAAAATTTATATTTGGTGGCCCAAGTCTTTCAACTTAGCAGTGAGCCAGCTTCCCTGGGCCATCAATAGAAGCAAAACATCTCTGATGAAACAAAACTTGAACTTGTAACGTTAGTGGGCACAGGACATCGATTCTCTGCTAAAGGTGATGCAGAAACCCTGAGTATGTTCATGTACACACACACAGAACACACACACTTATCCCAGGACAGCGAAACTAACAGGGATCATGACAAACAAAGGCTCAGAGGTAAAGAATCTGTCTGCCAATGCAGGAGACACAGGTTTGATCCCTGGCTCAGGAAGGACCCCTGGAATAGGAAGTGGCAGCCCACTCCAGTATTCTTGCCTGGGATATCCCATGGACAGAGGAGCCTGGTTGGCTGCAGTCCGTGGGGTTGCAAAAGAGTCAGACACAACTTAGGGACTAAATAAAAGCAACAACAGAGACAAACAAGACAAGTGAATCTGAAGCCGTGGATAATATATAACTATCANGACACAGGTTTGATCCCTGGCTCAGGAAGGACCCCTGGAATAGGAAGTGGCAGCCCACTCCAGTATTCTTGCCTGGGATATCCCATGGACAGAGGAGCCTGGTTGGCTGCAGTCCGTGGGGTTGCAAAAGAGTCAGACACAACTTAGGGACTAAATAAAAGCAACAACAGAGACAAACAAGACAAGTGAATCTGAAGCCGCGGATAATATATAACTATCACCGAGGAGGAGAAATAAGTATCAGCTCAGAATCTGCTCAAGAAAATAAACAGGGCGAATAAAATTTGGAATAAAAGCATAATATGCTTACATGGGTAATTCAAAGAGCAGACTACATCAAAAATGAAATGAGGAAAGTAATACAGTGTCTTTGTCCTGGTTATGAAGGACCAAATAACAAGGACCAGCGTTCTTACTGAAAACAACTAGGAAAGCAGAAAAAAAAAATTAAAATCTGTTTGAGGGTATCAGAGTGATACCAAGGAAGAGAAGAATGAAGCAACCAAGGTGTGGAAGAAGGAGAGACTCACAGAGGTGACCCAGGCACATGAGGCCAGCATTTTCTCTAGACCAGCTCTGTCCAACAGAGCTTTCCTGATGGTGAAGAAGTTCTACATGTCCTCTGTCTAAAATGGTAGCTACGGGCCATTTGTGGCCATTGAATCCTCAAAGAGTGACTATTATGGCTGGGAAACTGAATATTAATGTTTTAACTTTAATTAACTTAAAGTTAAATACTTAGATGTGACCAGTGGCTACTGTATTGGTCAGCACAGCTCTAGAGGCATTTGCCAAACTTGGGAAAAGCAAGTGAGAGGCTGGATGGCAGATGAGCGCTTTAAACTGACAGCTGAAAGAAGAGAACAGGATCCAGATATCAGGGCCCAAAGCCCACTTAGAACTGGGACTGAAATGGATGATGCTAAATCACTGCAGACAGTAACTGCAGCCAGAAAATCAAAAGACACTTGCTCCTTGGAAGAAAAACCATGACAAACCTAGGCAGTGTATTAAAAAGCAGAGACATCAATTTGCAGATGAAGATCTGCATAGCCAAAGCTAAGGTTTTTCCAGTAGTCATGCAGTCATGTGAGAACTGGACCATAAAGAAGGCTGAGCACTGAAGAACTGACGCTTTCAAACTGCGATACTGGAGAAGGCTCTGAGAATCCCTTGGACTGTAAGGAGATCAAACCAGTCAACCCTAGGGGAAATTAACCCTTTGTCTTTGGACAATTTCCTAGGAAAATTAACCCTTTGTCTTTCGAAGAACTGATGCTGAAGCTGAAGCTCCAATACTTTGGCCACCTAATGTGAAGAGCCGATTCATTGGAAAAGACCCTGATGCTGGGAAAGATTAAGGGAAAGAGGAGAAGGGGACGACAGAGAATGCGATGGCTGGATGGCATCACCGACTCAATAGACATGAGTTTGAGCAAACTCTGGGAGATAGTGAAGGACAGGGAGGCCTGGTGCGCTGCAGTCCATGGGGTCACAGAGTCAAATGTGACTTAGTGATTGAACAACAACAATCCAGACCTTGGAGGAGGCAGAGATTTCTTTAAAAAGAGGTGAAGATCATTAACACAAAATAATGATAAATCAGTAAATTATGCTCAATTAAAATTAAGAAATTAAATTCATAAAAATTGTATTAATGAAAGATAACACAACCCTCTGACTCTCCACAAATAAGAATTTTGAAAGGGCCAATGAACATCATAAAAAGAACTCAACTCACTAGTCATCAGAGAGAGATATAAACTGAATCCGTAAGGCAAAGTACTATACACCATGCAGAACAGCTAAAATTTTAAAAGCTAGAAAATGCTATTAGTGAGTATATGGAGAAACTGGAAATCTATCACAATAATGATGACAGTTCAAGCACCTTAAACTCACAGCATATATCCCCAGAGAAATGTGCCCATATAGAATTACAAGTGAGCATGCCTACTATATCCCAAAGTAAATCAACAACTGGAAATAAACCTTGAATATTCATTATAGCTAAATGGATTAATACATCATGGCAAACTTATACGGTCTATGAGAGCAATTATGAAACAACAAACTGTGGTTCTGTGGAACAACAACATGGATGGCTCTCACCAACATTATTTGAGTGAAAGAATGCAGACACAGAAGCACATTACATATACACACTTGCATGTCTGTGTGTTAGAGATGGCAAAACTACCCACAGGGTCAGAATCCAAGCTCACAGCTACATCCAAAAGGGAGGGATGCTCATGGGATGAAATTACGGGAGACTTTTTTTGAATAATGATAATGTTCTATTGTTTGCCCTGAGGTGTGTAGGAAGAAAGAGATACCTCAAGTATTAGGCAAGTTTGGCCTTGGAGTACAAAATGAAGCAGGACAAAGGCTAATAAAGTTTTGCCAAGAGAACACACTGGTCACAGCAAACACCCTTTTCCAACAACACAAGAGAAGACTCTACACATGGATATCACCGACGGTCAACACTGAAATCAGATTGATTATATTCTTTGCAGCCAAAGATGGAGAAGCTCTATACAGTCAGCAAAAACAAGACTGGGATCAGACTGTGGTTCGTATCATGAACTCCTTATTGCCAGATTCAGACTGAAATTGAAGAAAGTGGAGAAAACCACTAGACCATTCAGGTATGACCTAAATCAAATCCCTTATGACTATACAGTGGAAATGAGAAATAGATTTAAGGGATTGATAGAGTGCCTGAGGAACTAGGATGGAAGTTCATGACATTGTACAGGAGACAGGAATCAAGACCATCCCCAAGAAAAAGAAATGCAAAAAAGCAAAATGAATGTCCAAGGCGGCCTTACAAATAGCCATGAAAAGAAGGGAAGTGAAAAGCAAAGGAGAAAAGNACTGAGCGACTGAAGTGAACTGAACTGAATAAACCTATTCTGAAGTTATTATATACAAGTGATAAATAGCTTAGATGGAAGGAAAGAATGTATGCCAGTTTTAGGGAGACAATAAGAAAATGAATCCCTAACTTCGTCAATAGGAAGAGAGTAGTTACTATCCAATGATGAAGAATCAAAAAAGGCAGTAAAATGCATAACTGAAACAGGAGTGAGTGAAGTCGCTCAGTCGTGTCCGACTCTTAGCGACCCCATGGACTGTAGCCCACCAGGCTCCTCTGCCCATGGGATTTTCCAGGCAAGGATATTGGAATGGGTTGCCATTTCCTTTTCCAGAACTTAAACATGTGAACGCTTAAAAGAAACAGCTAAGACGGATAAAGTTATTATGGGAGGAGCAAGCAGAGAAAGTAGGGACGCAGTGTGCTGCTTTGATTGTGGAAAAGACTTGTAGAATTTTACAGGTTTTAAAATCACATAGGACATAATTCTAATGAAAAATAAATGTTTAAGAAATGAATTCTATAGCTATCACACACACACATGCATATAACAGGAGTAGCTAAAAGGAAAAGTACATCTATATTTCCATTAAATGCCCATACACATTTATTAAATCATAAGACATAAACTTTCAGAGAAGAGGAAACGATGCTTATTCCATTAAAATAGCTGCTGTAAGTAAGACACCACAATCAGACAAGTAGGCACAGGCAGAAAAATCTATATTCTTGTCTACTTTAAACAGATAAATAAATCTAATACCAAGATAACAAAGTATTAAAATACAAGCACACAAAGTTAATCACAGGAATTTAACAGTGGTTAGAAAAAACTACCAAAGCAATTCTTACACTCAGATAATAAAGGAGAAAGTTTAATGATTTTATTAGATACTGGAAAAGCGTTTGATAAAAGTCCATGCTCATTCCTTATAAAAAGCACTTCGAAAACAAAGACGGTAATGAAACACTCTTATCTTGATGAAATGTATTTACCAGAGAACTGAAACCAACATCATACTTAACAGTGAAACATTAGTGATATTTTCTAAAAATCAGTTCAGCAAGGATGCCCACTATACATCACTATTTAATGTTGTGGTGAAGGTTCTAACCGATAGAACAATGGAAAAATATCTTAAGAAATATGACAGTATGTATACGCGAATGTTCTTCTCTGCAAGAATGCAGAAGCATAAAATGATGAATGGCTCCAGCTGGTCATGAGAGTTCAGGAAACTGGGACTGAATATATCAACCTCCGAAAATCAATAGTTTTTCTAGAACCAGCAGCGACCAAATAGAAAATGTAATAGAAATAAAAACATTCTATTCACAGCTAAAATAATATTACAAAAACTCCAGACTATCCTAACCTGCTGAAAAGGTGAAAGCTGGCCTGAGTAGGAGAGACGTATATGATGCATCAGAATAGAGCANACTGAGCGACTGAAGTGAACTGAACTGAATAAACCTATTCTGAAGTTATTATATACAAGTGATAAATAGCTTAGATGGAAGGAAAGAATGTATGCCAGTTTTAGGGAGACAATAAGAAAATGAATCCCTAACTTCGTCAATAGGAAGAGAGTAGTTACTATCCAATGATGAAGAATCAAAAAAGGCAGTAAAATGCATAACTGAAACAGGAGTGAGTGAAGTCGCTCAGTCGTGTCCGACTCTTAGCGACCCCATGGACTGTAGCCCACCAGGCTCCTCTGCCCATGGGATTTTCCAGGCAAGGATATTGGAATGGGTTGCCATTTCCTTTTCCAGAACTTAAACATGTGAACGCTTAAAAGAAACAGCTAAGACGGATAAAGTTATTATGGGAGGAGCAAGCAGAGAAAGTAGGGACGCAGTGTGCTGCTTTGATTGTGGAAAAGACTTGTAGAATTTTACAGGTTTTAAAATCACATAGGACATAATTCTAATGAAAAATAAATGTTTAAGAAATGAATTCTATAGCTATCACACACACACATGCATATAACAGGAGTAGCTAAAAGGAAAAGTACATATATATTTCCATTAAATGCCCATATACATTTATTAAATCATAAGACATAAACTTTCAGAGAAGAGGAAACGAAGGATAGATGCTTATTCCATTAAAATAGCTGCTGTAAGTAAGACACCACAATCAGACAAGTAGGCACAGACAGAAAAATCTATATTCTTGTCTACTTTAAACAGATAAATAAATCTAATACCAAGATAACAAAGTATTAAAATACAAGCACACAAAGTTAATCACAGGAATTTAACAGTGGTTAGAAAAAACTACCAAAGCAATTCTTACACTCAGATAATAAAGGAGAAAGTTTAATGATTTTATTAGATACTGGAAAAGCGTTTGATAAAAGTCCATGCTCATTCCTTATAAAAAGCACTTCGAAAACAAAGACGGTAATGAAACACTCTTATCTTGATGAAATGTATTTACCAGAGAACTGAAACCAACATCATACTTAACAGTGAAACATTAGTGATATTTTCTAAACATCAGTTCAGCAAGGATGCCCACTATACATCACTATTTAGTATTGTGGTGAAGGTTCTAACCGATGGAACAATGGAAAAATATCTTAAGAAATATGACAGTATGTATATGTGAAAGTTCTTCTCAGCAAGAATGCAGAAGCATAAAGTGATGAATGGCTCCAGCCGGTCATGAGAGTTCAGGAACCTGGGACTGAATATATCAACCTCTGCGAATCAATAGTTTTTCTAGAACCAGCAGCAACCAAATATAAAATGTAATAGAAATAAAAACATTCTATTCACAGCCAAAATAATATTACAAAAATTCCAGACTATTCTAACCTGCTGAAAAGGTGAAAGTTGGTCTGAGTAGGAGAGACGTATATGATGCATCAGAATGGAGCAGCATCATAAGCAACATTCCAAATGCTCAGTGGCTTCACATAATGTACATTTTTTTCTTGCTCAAATGATCATTTTGCTGTTTCTATTGAAAATATCTTTGCCATTCTGTCAGCTGCCAATTAACTTTGTATATTTTGTCATTTACCACAGAGGATTGTTCACTCTTTCCCTATGTGGCTTCGAATTCTTTCTTACCACTAAGCTCTCCCCTGCCATAGGTCCTATAGATATGTTGAGAGATTTTTAATCAGATTGCAAAGTATTTACAAATACCACAAGTTATTATCCATCTGTACTTTTCTTAGCAAGTAGATCGTGAACCATCCAACACCCGAGTCCAGAAGGAAGAGAAGAGTGGTTTGGTAAAGAATCCCCCTGCAGTGTGGAGGCCTGGATTCCCTGGGTTGCGGAGATCCCCTGGAGGAGGGCATAGCAACCCACTCTAGTATTCTTGCCTGGAAAATCCCCACAGGGAGAGGAGCCTGGGGGGTTACAGTTCACGGGGTCTCACAGGGTCAGACAGGACTGNGTGGTTTGGTAAAGAATCCCCCTGCAGTGTGGAGGCCTGGATTCCCTGGGTTGCGGAGATCCCCTGGAGGAGGGCATAGCAACCCACTCTAGTATTCTTGCCTGGAAAATCCCCACAGGGAGAGGAGCCTGGGGGGTTACAGTTCACGGGGTCTCACAGGGTCAGACAGGACTGGACGACTGAGCACACGCAGCACGCAGACCAACAGCGTGGCTTCCCAGGCGGTGCTCGTGGTGCAGGACCCGCCTGCTAACGCACGTACCTGGAAGAGAGGTGCCCTGGAGGAGGGCACGGCCACCCACTCCAGTGTTCTTGCCTGGAGAACCCCATGGGCAGAGGAGCCTGGCGGGCTGCAGTCCATAGGGCAGCACAGAGTGGGATGTACCTGAAGCGTAAGAGAGGTAAGAGGCAGAGGAATAAGCGCATCGTGATAGTAACACAACACAAACACACGATGGGACAAACACGCAAGTGGGCGACCTTGAAGCAAGGGGACACACCAGGGAATTTGTGCCGAGGGTTAAATTAATAGATATTTGAAGGACATTTCCAATCTATGCTCTCTGGGTCTGTTTCATGAATGATGTTGGCTGGTTCACGGTCCATTTGCTAAGAAAAGTATACATGGATCATAACTTGTGGCATTTGTAAATACGTTCCAATTTGATTAAAAATCTCTTAGCTTATCCTTAGGACCCATGGCAGGGGAAAGCTTAGTGATAAGAAAGAACTAGAAGCCACATGGGAAGAGAGTGATATTGTCAGTTAATTGGCAGCTGACAAAAATATTTTCAATAGAAATAGCAAAAGATTAATACTCAGAAAAGATTCAATGAGAAAAAGACAAGCCAGTGGAAAATAGTCAATTTTATTGTAAAGTGTAGGTTCAAAGAACATGAAGCAAAATAACCAACAAACGTGAAAATACATTTTCAAACACAAACTGAAGATTGCTTTTCACTTCTTACAGTCTCCCTGGTAGCTCAGTCAGTAAAGACTCCGCCTGCAATGCAGGAGACCCCGGTCCAACTCCTGGGTCAGGAAGATCCCCTGGAGAAGGGACAGGCTACCGACTCCAGTATTCTTGGGCTTCCCTTGTGGCCCAGCTGGTAAAGAATCCGCCTGCAATGAGGGAGACCTGGGTTCCATCCCTGAGTTGGGAAGATCCCCTGGAGAAAGGGAAGGCTACTCACTCCAGTGTTCTGGCCTGGAGAATTCCATGGACTGTATAGTCCATGGAGTTGCAAAGAGTCAGACACAACTGAGCAACTTTCACTTCTTGTAGTAGAGAAAAAGCATTAAAAAATCATAACATCCTTGAATTTGAAAGGAGCATGTATTTATAAAGCCTTTTTACAGGGCAGCTTATTGGTCAAGCAGAATTTAAAATGCCTCGGCTCTGATCCAATACCTATAGTTTAGGAATCTATGTAAATAAAGAACCAATTCCTGTGCATGGGACATGTATACATTCATGTAAAAGGAAATGATTCATAACATTATTGTAATGGCAAAAGCATGAAAATAAATTTAAGAATTATCAAAAGGAAATAATTGTATCCAATCCAATCAACAGAGTCTTTTTGCTGTTGTTGTTTTGTTCCAGGATCATTTTATTTATTTACTTATTTATTTTATTATTGAGTTATTTATTTTTATTTTATTTGGAAGCTAATTACTTCACAATATTGTAGTGGTTTTTGCCGTACATTCATATGAATCAGCCACGGGTGTACATGTGTTCCCCACCCTGAGCCTCCCTCCCACCTCGCTCCCCATCCCATCCCTC
>SJYX01014563.1:333833-345206 GCA_006410675.1 Oreotragus oreotragus
TGCTGCCTCAATCCTGGCTGGTCTCCCATCCGGAACTCCTGGGCATTCTGCTACAGGATGATGAAAACGTAAATCTCACCCTGAAAATTTCCCTGGTTTCCGTGTGCTCTCATGGCCTCTACCAAGGGCAGATCTTTCACACGTATCGTACGTGCATGAACGTGACATGGGAAAGTGGAGGCTGTGTACCTCCATGGAATGGAACCAGACATGCAGTAGGTGAGCTCTGAGCATCTACCAGGTGTCCAGACGCACAGTAGGTATGCTCTGAGCATAGTAGATGCACTCTGAGTGTCTGCCAGGTGTCCAGGGCTACACTCAGTCCTTTACACATAGAGTCACGAGTCCTCACAGTAACCTTGGGAAGCTGGCAATTGCACTTCCTTTAGAACTGACAAAAAATATGTTCAAATCCTAGTCTCAATTTTCACAAATTATGGTCTTGGAAGAATTCCTTAAACTCTCTGAGCTTCAGTTTGAAGGTCCTTGGAATCAGCTAAAGAGTAAGTAGAAAATCCCTAAATTGTGAGAATTTGAATATTACCTATCTAAATAATCTATGAGTCAAAAAATCAAAGTAGAACCAAGGGACACATTTGAAAAAAATTGAGCGTTAAGATCTAGCATGTCAAACTTTGTGGAATGCAGCTAAAGTCAAGCTCAGAGGGAAATGTAAGCCTTGGCTATGTATTACAGAAAAGAAGAAAGGACAGTTTTAATAACTTGCCCTTAAAAAGAAGACAAAAGTAATTATCCAATAGAGAAAAAAGCGTTAATAAGATGACAGTTTAGAAAATCAACTTTATGTCAATAAAATTTTAAGTGTAGACAAAAATGGATGATTCCCCCCAATGTACAGTTTATTACATGGATACAAGAGGAAAAGGGAAGCCTGTCTATGCCAATTAGCCAGACATCAGGTGTGCCAGTGATTTCTGCCCTGGTGAGGGTGTAGAAGGTCATGAGAAACCTTAACTCTCAGGAAGATGCCAAGAAAAGCCTGAACGAAGAACAGTGGATGAAGTCTCAGTGACACAACTTCCGGAGAGAGATTAAGTCCTTCGTGGGCACACATCAGCTTCCATACCTGCCTACGTGGGGCGGGTGCACGTTCTGAGCAGGGATGGGGTCCCAGAGACCTTGAAAGAATGAGGGACGGGTGATCCAGGTTTGGGCGTCCCCGTGGGCAGGCAGGATGGAGGGAGTCTGGAAGAGCTCAGGTCCAAGATGAGATCCCCTGACCCAGCCATCACCCACCGCCTGGCTTCTCCCCTCACAGCATTCTGCTGGGAAAGCAGCTGGACTGGGGGGCTGGCAGACCTCGGGAGGCGCCGCCTTGGGTACACAGCCGGGGCTGTGTGAGGCCACCCCTTCCAGACTGGATACTGACGAGAGAAAACATGCTGTGACCCCGCAAATCGGGCTGGCTAAGCCGCAGGGGAAATCACCCTGATTCAGTGCAAGCCAGAGCCAGCCCCACCTGACGCCCCATTATGAGCCGCTCGCCAAGCACCGCCTCTCTGGGAAGAAACCAGAAAGGAAGGCCCCGGAGAACAAGGCAGGGCAGAATACCTCCCACTCTAGGCTGTCTAGTGCCCGGTGTCTGAAGTAAAGTCTCACAGTATTTTCAAACACAGTGAGAGAGCTAAGTGGAGAAGTCGGGTGAAAGATGCCTGATGGACTGGAACCAATAAGCAAGGACTTTCAAGTGAGTTTTACACACCTGTAATAGCCAAAAGGAAAAATAATGCTATATACATTGTATGCTTGTTACTGTAGATAGATCCAGTACACAGATATTGATATATAGATATGATAGATAGTGTTTTATTTTCTTATGTTTTACTATAGGCTCTGCATTCCACCATATGTGCTTTCTATTATTTTTTGCCTCTAGCAGTCAGCTTTCTTTGAAGTATTTCAGACAAAAGAACAAAACATAGTATTTGAATTTACCCATATATATAGATAGGACTATATATACGAGTATATATATTGTGTATATGTATGTGCTTAATCACTCAGTCGTGTCCGACTCTTTGTGACCCCATGGACTGCAGCCCACCAGGGGGATTCTCCAGGCAAGAATACTGGAGTGGGTTGCCATGACCTCCTCCAAGGGATCTTCCCAACCCAGTGATGGAACCCAGGTTTCCTGAATTGAAGGTGAATTCTTTATAGTCTGAGCCACCCAGGAAGCTATATATATACATATGTATGTATGTATATATACACACTCATATATAGCTATTTTTATTTATCCTTTATGTATATATAAAGGACAAGGGGATAGAGTATTTGAGAGAAAGTAAAAATTCTGAAAAAGGCCAAATAGAATTCTAGACAAAAAATGTGCACATCTGAATTTAAAAAAAAAAAAATGTTTAAAGCACATCAGAGACTGGAAAAGAAACCATCAGTAAAGGGGATGATAAGTCAATATAAGTTTTCAAAATTAAGCAGAGAGGGAAAAACTATCAATAGGAAATACAGCAAAGCATCAGTAGCACATGTCTAACATACATGAGGCTGGAGTGTAAGAAGGTCCAGAAAGAAGGACGAGGCAGCAAAACATTCCAAGAAATGCTGGCTGGTTTTTTTTTTTTTTTTTNCAGAGAGGGAAAAACTATCAATAGGAAATACAGCAAAGCATCAGTAGCACATGTCTAACATACATGAGGCTGGAGTGTAAGAAGGTCCAGAAAGAAGGACGAGGCAGCAAAACATTCCAAGAAATGCTGGCTGGTTTTTTTTTTTTTTTTTCCAATTTGATAAAAAAGGAAAATCAACCCACATTCTGAGAAGTTCAGTGACACCTAACGGATTGACTCTGAGTCAAACTGCAGAAAACCCAAGACAAAGAGAAAATCATAAACCTAGCCAGCACGGGGGGTGGGGGGCAGCTGCCACATCACAGAAACAGATAAATTAGGAGAAATACTTCACACCAGAAACAGCATAGCCGGGAGAAGAGGAAACGCGTCATCGGGGTCACAGTGGCGGGGGTTAGCACACAGGGCGCAGAGAGAAGCGGGGAAAGACTCCAGAAACCTGCATGGATGTTCGTTCCCCTGAGATACTGGCTGAATATGACCCTGCAGGTAAGTCTCCAGGAGGCAGGTCTGAGAAGAAATTCTGGGAAAGAAGTCGTAAGACAAAGGGAAATAAATGTTACAAGAATTTTTAAAAAAGAAAGGACCAGAACTCCTATTATTCCTCGAAAATATTTTGAGTCAGGTAGGTGGCACCCCACCCCAATACTCTTGCCTGGAAAATCCAATGGACGGAGTAGCCTGGTGGGCTGCAGTCCATGGGGTCGCTAACAGTCGGACNAAAAGAAAGGACCAGAACTCCTATTATTCCTCGAAAATATTTTGAGTCAGGTAGGTGGCACCCCACCCCAATACTCTTGCCTGGAAAATCCAATGGACGGAGTAGCCTGGTGGGCTGCAGTCCATGGGGTCGCTAACAGTCGGACAGATTGAGCGACTTCACTTTCACTTTTCTCTTTCATGCATTGGAGAAGGAAATGGCAACGCACTCCAGTATTCTTGCCTGGAGAATCCCAGGGATGGGGGAGCCTGGTGGGCTGCCATCTATGGGGTCACACAGAGTCGGACACGACTGAAGTGACTTAGCAGCAGCAGGTAATCAAAGGAATCCACAGATAAACTATTCAAATGAATGAGAAATTATAAGTACAAGAGCAATAAAAAACGACATTTTTGTATACAGAAAACAACACCAAAATGGGTGATTACAAAAATGACAGAAATTACAAGGTGCTGAGGAATAAATTTAGCAAAAGAAGTATAAGACTCTATTGGGGGGAAAATGAGTCTAGATTAAGAACATTTAAAAATAAACTAAATAAATGGAGAATGATTTAGAGGGCTTCCCAGGTGGCTCAGTAGTAAAGAGCCTGCCTGCTAATGCAGAAGACACAGGAGATGTGGAGTCTATCCCTGGGTCCGGAAAATCCCCTGAAGGAGGACATGGTAACCCACTCCAGTATTGCTGGCTGGGAAATTCCACGGACAGAGGAGCCCAGTGGGCTACAGTCCATGGGGTCACAAAGAGCTGGACACGACTGAGTGACGTAGCACACACACACGCGCGTGCACAGAGAAGCAGGCTCAGTGTGGGACATGTGTCCCTTTTTACAGACTCACCCCCAAAGTGTAAGGAAGCCCAGTCAAATGCTGTCAGGGCTGGTCAGGCTAGGTCAAGCTGATTCTACCTTCACAGGGAAGAAGAGGGGTTCAGAACACCCGGGAGCCTTTTGCCACAGCAGATAAAATGATTCACTGTAACAGTGACCCAAGCAAGACCTGTGAGGCTGGCTAAGGACAGCGGCAGAGCTTCACCTAGGAGAAGACAACAGAGGAGACGACCATTATGACTTCAGGGTGAATCATGAATTTTTGTTATTATTGTTTAGTTGTTCAGTCGTGTCCGATGCCTTGTGACCCCATGAACTGCAGCACACCAGGCTTCCCTGTCCTTCACCATCTCCCAGAGCTTGCTCAGACTCACGTCCACTGAGTCAGTGAAGCCGTCTGACCATCTCATCCTCTGTCGTCCCCTTCTCCTTCTGTCCTCAATCTTTCCCAGCATCCCAGGGTCTTTTCCAGTGAGTTCGCTATTCACATCAGGTGGCCAAAGTATCGGAGCTTTAGCTTCAGCATCAGTCCTTGCAATGAACATTCAGGGTTGATTTCCTTTAGGATTGACTGGTTTGATCTCTTTGCTGTCCAAGGGACTCTCAAACGTCTTCTCCAGCACCCCACTTTGAAAGCATCACTTCTTTGGTGCTCAGCCTTCTTTATGATCCAGCTCTCACATCATTTATTTTTACATGAGTCTTAATACAAGTCACAGTGGAAAACCTGAATAAATTCAATGGCATTAAAGATCAACACCACATTAGTAAAAGGACACTGTAAACACAGCCCGCACCTGCAAGAAGAGACTCACTGATGAGAGGTCAGGCCCTGGACCACAGAGAGGACGCGCACCGATCAACGAGAACAGAGAACCGCCGCAGAAACGTCAAAGGCTGTGAGAGATGTGTCCTGGAAACAGAAACTAGAATCTTGGGTGAACGCATAAAAAAAGTCCAAACTCACTAATAATTCAGCAAGCACATTTTACAGTCTCAGTGAGTTACATTTCACACCTGCTATCTACTGCTTGAATGTGTCTCCCCAAATATAACACCCAGTGTGATGGTGTTAGAAGCTGGGGCCTTTGAGAGCGAATGAGGTCATGTGGATGGAGCCCCATGGATGAGATTAGTGTCCTTATAATAAAAGAGATCCAGAGGAACTGCCCGGGTGGTCCACTGGTTAAAAATCTGCCATCCAGTGCAGGGGACGTGGGTTCAGTCTCTGGCTGGGGAACTGCTTTTCCACATGCCTCAGAGCAACTAAGCCCGGGTGCCATAACTACTGAGCCTCTATGCCACAGCAAAGGTCCTGCATGGTGCAGCTAAGACCCAATGCAGCCAGAAGCAAATGAATAAAGAGACGCCAGATCTCCGTCACCCTTTTCACCATGCGGGGGCACAGCAAGGACTCAGCCTCTGCAACCTGGAGGAGGGTTGTCAGGCCCACCCTGGGCTCCCGCGGGGCTGGACTTCCAGCCTCCAGAGCTGTGAGAAGTTAATATTCGATGTTTATAAGCCACACAGACTGTGGCTTTCTTCTAGCATATTCTTACAGCCCCCTGAGCAGACCAAGGCTACACCCACCAGGATGTGAGAATGGCACACGCTCCTGAGCGTGGGACAACGCGAGGAGGAGACACACCTGCGCTGGGCAGGAGGCTGTGCTCATATCGTGGCTCTGCAGGGACGCTCATCAGTCACCGGCAGACGTGAGACGTGCAGTTCCCGTCGCCCAGCCAGCAATTTCACTCAGGGTCTCGTGTTCAGCCTTTACGTGAGTGACAAGGAGCCCCTTACAGGGTTGGTTACTGTGTTCAAATTAGTCTGCTATATATAAAAAATCAGAAACAGCAGAAATCCATCAAGAGGAAAATGGATAAATAAATTGTGGTTTATTCATACAAAGGAACACTTTATAGAGAAAATAAATGACCTGGGATTATGTGTAACAACGTATACAATCCTCACAGATATGGGCTTCCCCATGGCTCAGATGATAAAGAATCTTCCACTTGTAATGCAGGGCACCTGGGTTCAATCCCTGGGTCAGAACGATTCCCTGGAAAAGGGAATGGCTGCCCACTCCACTGTTCTTGCTTGGAGAATTTTATGGACGGGGAGTCTGACAGTGTACAGTCACAAATAGAGTGTTGGGAAAGCGAGCAATTTGCAGAAAGATTCATACACGTGTGGAGTTTTCCGAAGAAAGAAATGACGTACCAAGTGCAGACAGACAGACAGACAGAAGGGGAGAGGCAGGACTGGCGGGCCCCAAGCAGCCCATCTGGAGGATGGGGCCTGGAAGAGCAGGCTGGGACTGGGGTGGGTGCGCGGGGCTCTCCCCTGCAGGGGCAGGGTTTCCCAGGGGCTGTGCAGCGGATGACCTCACCCCTTATTCCTTTTCTGTGTCACCAGTAGAGCGGTGTCTGAGTGCGGATCTCCGGTGGCCTCCCTGGTTTTCCTCCTTCCCTCGGCTGCCTGGGCCCGGCCTTGGGTCTTCCGGCCCCCGTAGGTCAGTGTCTTCCTGACGGTCTCCAAGTGGCCCTGTGCTTCACTCCCACCCCAGCCCTCTGGTCACGGACTCAGGAAGGCTTCCCTGAAGGGTGAGCTTGAATGGCACCGGGTCACCCCACAAACCACGTTAGATGCATCTTTCCCGAGCGCCCATGTCACCTGCGAGCATGGCTGATTTTCATTCATTTCTGTCTGGCCTTAGTGTCTGCTGTCTTCTCCCCTTAGAATCCAAGCTCCTGATCCTTGGGCCTTCAGAGCATACAGGGAGCCCGTTACGTGCACAGATGTTCACGGCAGACCCCTTACTGAATGAATGAGTGATCCTAGAGTGAATGAAGCAATAGATGTGAGGCGGGCACCATGCCACCTGACTCCAAGGTATGTTTCCGTTAGTGTTTCCATTAGGAGGCGAGTCCACGTCCACACGCAGAGCTAGTGGTTGGCTCTGGGCCAGAGGCCTCAGGTCCTCTCCTCGTGGATGTCTCTAGGGTCCCCGCGAGGGAGGGGTCACTCACAGTCAGCCTGGGCAGAGTGGGAGAGGGGAGAGGAAGGCCTTCTGGGAGGAGAGGCTTCTTGAGCTAGACCACGCCAGCAGGACGCGTGTGATGGGTATGGGGACGAGCACTGAGGTTGGTTATGACCCAAGGCCACTAGGGTGGTGGGACACTGCACGCAGGGCTTTCCCTGGACTCCGCTCCTTCCCACGGCCCAGAGACTGTTGCGGAACATGTGGTGGGTTTGACATCAGTGCCACCTGATGCAGAGCATGTAAGGACCGAGTGGTGGGAGGGCAGGGTCAGGGCCGGCCCTGGGCACTTCCCATCTGCTCCCTCCCAGGGCCCTCACGCAGGGCTGGGGATTCAGCATGAGTTGCCTGACTGCCAGAGCAGGTAGAAATTGTTGTGCGATGCAGCATTTATCAGAATAAGGACACAACTCGTCACGAGCTTGTCCAAGTTCCCCCGAGCTGTGGCCCGCGAGAAATCCCTTTGGGAGTCTTATGGGGAAAACAAGAGTACGTATGCTGTTTCCTCATCAGTGCCACGCATGCCAACTACAGCAGTAGCACTGTATTATTAATATGTTTTCTCCTAAATTCCATGTTCTCTTGCTCGTGTGTGCTCAGCCATGTCTGACTCTTTGTGACCCCATGGACTGTAGCCCACCAGGCTCCTCTGTCCATGGGATTCTCCAGGCAAGGATACTGGACTGGGCTGCCACATTCTCCTCCAGAGATCTTCCCAACCCAGGGATCGAAGCCACGTCTCTAGGTCTATCTGCATTGGCAGGCAGGTTACCACTGTGCCAGCTGGGAGCCCAAAGTTCCATACTGTATAATAATTGTTACAACCTCTCTCCACCCCCAGCAGGTGGTGGGCCTGGGAGGCTAAGGTGAGGGCTCAGAGAGAAGGGGGCATTCTACGGGAAGTGAGGGTCCCTGTTATGTAGTGATGAGGGGTTCCAGGACTGCCTATGGAGATGGAATCACTGGAGCCAGAGGGAAGACGGTGGCACCCGCCCCCAGGGCCCCACCAGGGCTCACATCCTCGGAGGATGCCCTTCTTTGTGGGGTCAGGGTTGCCAGACCCCCAGACTTCACAATGTCCAGGCTGTGAAAGCCACTTCAGCTCCCACCTGGCCCTCAAGCTCGGACAGCTTGATGTGAGGGCAGGCAGCCAGTGCTTCAGGACGCTGTTCAAGCAGGCCCGGCAGGCATTCACTTGAGGGGAACAGAGCCAAGAGCCAGCACCAAAGGCCACCAGCAGACCTTCAGACGACCATGGCCTGGCTGCGGCCACGTGGGAAACCTCGAGCCAGAACCGCCCAGCGGCTCCGGAACCAGTGAGCACCATTAACGGTGGGTCTGTGTCACCAAGCTCCGGGCCACCTGTCACAGCTCTCGGGTTTGCGCCTGGCACTCAGCATGGTGTTGGGGTGAGGTTAACGCTCAGAAAGAAGAGCGGCTGCCGTCGTCACACAGAGACAGCTCCGTATGCTGACAGCTGTCCTAGATTATCCAGGACGCATCTTCCCTTGGGCTCAATCCATGTCCACAGTGCCCCTAGGGAGGCTCTTGCCAACAGAAATCTTCCGGATGATGGTCCACACCATCAGACCCTTGCTCTGAACCACTGTGCTTGAGTCCTTGGGGTAAGGGAGGCGCTCAGGACATTCCCAGGCAGGGGCTGGCCTTTGTACCTTTGGAGGACACAGCCGGATAGCTCGACTACAGCGTCTTTGACCTTGAATGCCCTTCACAAGCTCCTTACACTGCAGCTGTTCTTCCTGCTCAGTGCATCTTGAAGCTTATAATAAAATTTAATAAAAGTCCTTCCCTGGGAATTCCTTTGTTCTTCGAGCAGCTCTTTATTTCTCACATCCTTAAAGAGCCCACGTAAAGCAACAAGGGTCTGGGTGGAGGAAGGGTTAAGGATGTCTGATTGAGTCTTAAAGAGCCCGATCAAGGCCTGTGCCCAACCGGAATGATGCGAGCCAGCGTCTCGGGAAGACAAGACGTTGCTTCTCTGCTCTGCCTGCTAAGGAGGCCTGGATTTCCATAAGTAAGCAGATAAACACGACGTGCCGCAGGCAGACAGGGAAGGCAAGAGAGAACACACTGTTCATTAACTTCTCGTCTCCTAATAGGATCACAATGGGCTGAGCAGCCTTTCTGCTCGAGTACCTCCATACAAAGCCCCATCTGGGCCCCAGCCACCTGGGAATCCAGATTAGGTTCCTGGAGCCTCGGAGGCTGGCTGTTTGTTCCTCTTTATTGAGAAAGGCTCCTGAGTTTGTGCCAGGAGGTCCCTCATGCCTGCCCTGTCTGAGCTGGGCTTGGACTCCCGTCGGTGAAGGGCAGCCCCTGCCCCCAGCCTCTGAGCAGGAAGCCTCAGTGCAGGGCTGTGGAGCTGGCCTGCTGCTGGTAGCTCTCTCCAGGTTGACCAGCACCACAGGAAGCTGTAGACAGAAGCAAGCCCTGTGGACCTGGATCGATGGATGCTCTTTAGAACAGAGGCACAAATGTATTCCAGGGCCGAGAGTGGGGGATCAGAGCCCAGCCTGGCCCAGAGAAGCGTGAGCTCCAGAGACAGGCCATGAACACAGCTCAGGCCACCAGCAGAGAGGAACGCAGCCCATTCAGTTTTGGCCCTGTTTTCCTTTCCTGCCATCACAGAGTTTTCAACTCACACGTTGCCGGAAGGCGTGGCCATCACAGTCCCTGCGCTGTCCCTGGTGCCTGCGAGGAGGCACAGTGTTCTCCGCTGTGGACTGTCTGCACCAGTGGTCCTGAAGTCTTCCTTACATTCTGTTAGAAGACACTTCTGTGCATGTCTTCCACCTGGGTGGATGCCCTGTGACCCTCAGGAATAGGGCCACGGAGCTCAGAGTGGATAGCTGAACACGTTCAGCCCTTGGTATCCATGGGGTTTGGTCCTAGGACCCCCAGATACCAAAACCCAGACATGCTCAAGCTCTCACATTAAAGGGCTTATAACCAAAGCACCTTCTCTTCTATACTTTAAATCATCTCTAGATTACTTATAATACCTAATACAATGTAAATGCTATGTAAATTGTTGTAAAATCAATGTAAATGTTATGTAAATAGTTGCCTTCATGCAGCAAATTCAAGCTTTACTTTTTGAAACTTTCTGGGTTTGAGGGGTGGGAGTCTTTTCTATCCTTCCATCCATGGTTGGTTGAATCTGCAGAGGCAGAACCTGAGGATACAGGGTTCCACTGTACAAATCACCCACCCCAGCTAAGAGTTCAGTCCCCACTGAGCTTATTCGGTGAAAAAATGTACCCACACAGTGAAGTCTCTGACGTTGCAAATCTGTCTGGGGCTTTCTACCTGAGCACACAGCTACTGGGCCCCCAGCCCTCTGCCTGTCATTCTAGGAAGTCCAGATCCTATTCCACCAGAGTTTTTCTTTTTTGCTCAGTCATTTCCAACTCTTTGTGACTCCATGGACTATACAGTCCATGGAATTCTCCAGGCCAGAATACTGGAGTGAGGAGCCTTTTCCTTCTCCAGGAGATCTTTCCAACCTAGGGATGGAACCCAGGTCTCCCACATTGCAGGCAGATTCTTTACCAGCTGAGCCACCAGGGAAGCCAAAGAATACTGGAGCGGGTAGCCTATCCCTTCTCCAGAGGATCTTCCCAACCCAGGAATCGAACTGGGGTCTCTTGCAGTGCAGGTGGATTCTTTACCAACCGAGCTATCAGGGAAAATAAATGTTAAATTGGTTTCCCATCACCAATGCAAAGAGATAGAGGAAAACAACAGAATGGGAAAGACTAGAGATCTCTTCAAGAGAATTAGAGATACCAAGGGAACATTTCATGCAAAGATGGGCTCGATAAAGGATAGAAATGGTATGGACCTAACAGAAGCAGAAGATATTAAGAAGAGGTGGCAAGAATACACAGAAGAACTGTACAGAAAAGATCTTCACAACACAGATAATCATGAGGATGTGATCACTAATCTAGAGCCAGACATCTTGGAATGTGAAGTCAAGTGGGCCTTAGAAAGCATCACTAAGAACAAAGCTAGTGGAGGTGATGGAATTCCCGTTGAGCTGTTTCAAATCCTGGAAGATGATGCTGTGAAAGTGCTGCACTCAATATGCCAGCAAATTTGGAAAACTCAGCAGTGGCCACAGGACTGGAAAAGGTCAGTT